>BQNB010149207.1:0-16200 GCA_026074375.1 Tanacetum coccineum | reverse complement strand
ATTGGGATGATCAATCCGTAAGCTGCATTAGTTAAGGGGAGGCAATATGATTTGTTGTATAATTTGTATGAAGTGTTGAGTGTGCAGAAAAATCTTGACCATAGTGATGATTTTCATGAAGTTATTTGGGTTTTAGAGAGTCATTTGGAAGAGCTTTAGATGGTATTGAACCACTGTTGTTGCCAAAATTGTTCATTCTTTGGTTAGAAAAAATTAGTACCGACAATGCAAAGTTAATACCGTTGGGCAAAGATAGTACCGCTATAGAGGCGTTGAAGAAAATACTGCCAAGGGTATAAAGTGTAAATTGAAACGGTTTCCTTGATTTTAGGTTTGCTAAACCTATATAAACCCATCTCAATTGCACAGTTCACTCACGTAATCTCTCTTAAATACTTTCTTTCATTCAAGCCCTAATCTCTCACTCACTGACGATCTCCAATCATGGCTGTTCTTGAATCGTGCCCTAAACACAATATGGTTGCTTATTTGGAGAAGACTAATGGTAATGCGGAGTTTCATGAGATTATTGATTTTCTTGCGCGAAGCTACATTCACAATGCTCTCACTGTAAGTCCAGTAGTCTCTACTATATTTGTTGAACAGTTTTGGATGTCTGCTAAATCTAAAATAATCAACAATGTTAGGTATATTACTGCCAAAGTAGCTGGCAAGCCTGTGTCTATATCTGAAGCATCAATAAGAAGTGACCTTCTTTTTGATGATACCAATGGGATAGATTCTCTACCAAACCAGGCTATATTTGATGCTATACAGCTTATGGGGTATGAGGGAGATTTAACTGTGTTAACATTTAACAAAGCTTTGTTTTCACCCCAATAGAGATTTCTTTTTCATACAATGAATCATTGTATTTGTTCAAAAAGCACCTCTTGGGATCAAATTCTCACTAACATTGCCACTGCTGTAATTTGCTTAACATCTAATCAGAAATATAATTTTTCTAAATTAATTTTTGATGGTATGCTTAGACACTTAGATGCAAAGAAAAAGTTTGTTATGTATCCACGTTTTATTGCAATCTTTTTGGATAAACAACTAATGAATATACCAGTACCTTTAGACCATTTTCCTGTAAATGCTTTGACAAGTAAAGTTTTCTCCTTTATGGTTAAAAAGGGTAAACATTTTTCAGGGAAAGTTACACCTTTATTTGCTTCTATGTTGGTACAACCAACTGAGGATGAGGGTGCCACTTCAGAAAGACCATCTGAACCACAACCTACACCCTCTCCTCCTCATCTAAGTGAAGCAAATGTTGAGCCTCAGTCTGAACCATCCCCTAGACTTTCACCTTCTACTCATATTCCTGATTCTATTCCAAAGAGTTCTGGTGGGAATCATGGAGGTCAGTCATCCAGTGACAAATCCCTTTCAGGGAATGAGGGTGACATGACACTCCAAAGTGTCTATGATCTTTGTATCTCTTTGTGTACATAGGTTACAGATCAAGCCAAGGAAATAAAAAACTTGAAGGCACAGATCAAGAAGCTAAAGAAGAAAGCCAAACCTGTTATTACACACCACAGAGTTTGGATGAAGAGTGTATCCTTGAAGCAAAGATTGGCATGAAATAAATCCTGGAAGAAAAACTGGATGCAAAAGGAGTTTGTATCCAAACAGGGGAGGAAATCTGCCAAAGCTGAACCTTCAGTCCAGAAAGATCCATTATTTGATGAGCTTCCTGATGATACGTTGGATTATATGGATACTGAAGATGCTCAAGATGTAGGGAGGACAAAAGATGTAGTGAATGAAGAGAAGAAGACTGATGATGACAAAGTTAGTACTGAAGATGCACTTAGTACTGCTCAACAAAAGGTTAATATCGACAAGGAAAAAGTTAGTACTGACAGACCAAATGTTAGTACTGACAGACCCAAAGTTAATACCGACAAGGAAGATAATAGTACCGTTAGCCCAGATGAAGGTACTGATGATCGTACTGAAGGAAGAAGTGCTACTCCAACCACTCCAACAACTACTCCTACAATGTTTGGAGATGATGAAACTATTGCTCAGGTTCTTCTCAACATGAGCCAAGCCAAATCAGTTTCAAAAGAAAAGGAGAAAGGAGTTGAACTTAAAGATGTTGAAGAGACTGAGAGACTTAGACCTACTTCAACCAGATCATTATTGACTTTAAAGCCTCTTCCAAAGATTGATCCAAAAGATAAAAGGAAACAAAAAATTAAAGAGGAAGATGAGTCTGATACTGAATCTGAGGGTATTCCTGAAGCTGAAAAGAAGTTTAAGCAACTAGTTAGGGATGAAGAGATGGCTAGAAAGATGCAAGAAGATTAGGAAGCAGAAGAAGAAGTTAAAAAGCTAGCTGAGGAAGAAGCTATAAAGGCTGCCCTTTCAAATGAGCATGATTTTATCCAAGCAAGAATTGAAGTTGATAGACTTCTAGCTCTAAGACTTCAAGATGAAGAGAGGAAACAAGAAACACTCAGACTTAAAGAGCAAAACTTTTAAAGAAATAGAAGCTTTGTATGCGAAAGTAAAAAGGTTGATGAAAGTTTCACTATTGTTGGTTCCACTGAGGATGAAAGGAGGATTAAGGAGATGAATGAAGGAGTAAAAGACCCTGATCAGAAGAGTTTAAAGAAGAGGGTTGTTGAAGAATCTCCAAAGACTGAAGACACAGCAAAGGTACCTGCTAAGGTAGATGTGACAGAGCAGGGTACAAAGAAAAGGAAGGGTGGTCATATAAAGATGATTGCAAGGAAAAGAAAAAGACCTCAATCAGATGTTAATAGTGATGATGAACACAGAAAATGCCTAAAGATTGTTACTTTTGAAGGTACAATGGATAGTGAAATACTGGAAAGAAAATCTGCCATTGCTAGGTTGAATAAGGTATCATCACCAGATGGAGACTATCTTGTTATCTACAAAGAAAATGGGAACTTCAGAGCATTCAACTGTCTGTTGGAAGTATTGCATATATCTGATAGGAAAGATTTATTTCATCTGTATGATCTAGTGATGAAGCAGTACTCAGAAATTACATTAGAGGGAATTGAGTTAATTCTTTAGGGACATTTGAAGATAATGATGGAATCCTCACAAGAAGAAAATGATCAAAGTGATTTCTGGGATGATCAACAAGATTGGGAGATTGTCACTTGGAGATTGTATGAAGCTTGTGGAGTTTACATACTAGAACTTAAAGATGGGACAGTCATCCACATGTTAGTTGAAAAAAGATATCCTCTTTCCAAGGATTTATTGCAAAGGATGCTTGATCTTGGATTGGAAGTTGAAAGAGAAAGTACTGCTGCCCTTGATTTGATCAGATTTATTAAGCAACAGATTGATGAGAATTGATGATGTAAATGGAGATGAGAAGGGTTTGAGTGTTGGCTAACCACCACACAACAAATGGTCATCAGTTCACCATGCTTAATAGGCATAAGAACTGGCTAGTCCATAAGCAAACGGCTTGTGGTAAAGACTTCTCAAATCCGTTTATGGTTGACAATTTACCAAAAATTGTAGGGTTCTCAACTCACCTTGCTTCATGGTGAAGAGTTGGCTAGTCCAAGATCAAACAGTTCTTGGTAAAGACTACTCAAATCTGTTGATAGCTGATAGTTTGCTAAAAACTATATGGTTTATCAATGCACCATGTTATGGCAATAAGGCTACCACAGGGTGGAATCGTTGAAATTATCAAGATGTAAAAATCCAATAGTTTCTTGGGAATTTGGGAAGTTTCACTTATCTCGAGATGGGAGAATCCATGGAGTCGTAATACTCACGATTTACAAATTGATGAATGAGTTGACAAGGAAAAACTTGCAGTTACACTAAAGCAAGTGGAATGTTCAATTTCTTCACAGCTTCAACCAGAAATGGTCAGAGGTTTGGTGACGCGTATCAGCAATCCAGAAAAAATAGACACCATCTCATATCACAGACTATTGACATTCTCAAGCAGTTTCAGAAGGAGTTTGATATTCTGCTGAGAAATAGCGCAAAAGCCAAATCCATTTAGCACTTCTTACGGCTGCTCACCATATTCAAATACTACTATCAACACACCGGGGGGGGGGGGGGGGGGGGCCCCCCCTCCCACCCGGAAGCACCAAAACCTCAAAGATCAAATGCAACATCATCTTCCACAAGACAAAGTGCATCTACCAGACACAAAGGCAAAGAGGTCGCCAAACCAATTACACCTCAATCTGAGTCTGTCTCTGAAGAAGACAGTGATCCTGAACAAGCTCAGAGGGACAAGGAAATGCAAAAGAATTTGGCACTCCTTGCAAAGTATTTCAAGAAGCTCTACAAACCTACCAACAACAACCTTCGAACTTCTTCAAACTCCAGGAACAAGACTGAAGATACCACACCAAGGTATAACAATGACAATCAGTCAAGGCAGTTTGGGAATCAAAGGACAATGACAGTTGCTGGGGCTAGGGAAACAGCAGGCAGTCAGGTAGTGCAACAGACTGGGATACAGTGCTTTAACTGCAAGGGATATGGGCACTATGCAAAGGAATGCAGGAAGCCAAAGCGGGTTAAAGACTACGCGTATCATAAGGAAAAGATGATGATGTGCAAACAAGCTGAACAAGGTGTTCCTCTGCAAGCTGAGCAAGCTGCGTGGCTAGAGGAACACCGGTTTAGATTGAGAACAGTGAAATTGGAACACACATACAGCTACATGTGCAAAGATTCACGGAGGTCTCACCTGAGAAATCCGTTATCCTACTGCGACAGCCCATTGGAACAGGTACAAAATCAAAATGAAAGTAATATGTAAGACAATGTGAACGACATCCGAGCAACCAGAATCCATAACGCCACATATGTTTGAAGAAGGATGGGAAAAAAAAACAAAAGCAATGTCACTCCTGATTCATCAAATATATGTACTAATGATAATCATTGTTGATCAAAATGCTGCAGAATGTGTTGATGAGCATGCTGCGCTTGCTAATTTAACTCTTGATACGGAGGAAAACAAAATGATTTTAAAGCAATTAAAGAAAGCAAACGCATCATTGACTCAAGAATTGGAAAAGTGCAAAACTAACCTTGATGAAACTAATAGTGCTTTGGGGGAGGCTATTAGTTGTCGGGATAGTTGTCTGATTGCACTTCAGAACAAACAGAATGAGTTTGACAAGTACAAAGCCTTTAATGACCGGACGATTGATAAGAAATTCTTCAAACAAAGTTAAAATGAAACTCTAAGGACTAAAAGCTCTAAAAGACAAATGAAATTAAAGAAGGTTTGAAAACTAAACCCTATGAAATATCAGTTCTCAATACAAAAACACATGAATTATCAAAAAGAGCTTTTAACAAGGTCACACAAAAAAAAAAATAACAGAAACAAAGAAGCAAGGGTTATCTCAAAGACAACACAAAGTGTCATTTCGGATTTAAAGTTGAGGAAGAAAGACTATTGGACAAGATGATTGAAAATGGACAAACAGCTAAAAGTTTTAGAATCGAAATTGCACTTAACTCGGGTACATCAATAATTCAGACCATTCCATCAAGTTAGCACCCACAATGTGCGACATATAATGTAGACTAACCTTTTCCATCCTCAGGTCAACCTCAAGAAAGCTCAATCTGAAACCCCCGTTTGTACATGAATACCCATATGATACTTCTGAACCTGCAAAACAAGATTTACCACCTGAAAGGGAGAGACCAGACTAAGATAACGAGAGTAGAAAAAATCAAAATTGAATAATAGATTACATGTTAAACCATATGATTTACACAAACAAAATAGTCCTTTATGAAATTTTCTAAGCACCCCTCATTGGAGACTATCTTTACATCAGTTGAGAACGCACAGAAGTCGAAAGGTAAGGATACAATGTAGAGAAAACCTTTTTTAGAACAAAACCAAACATTGCGCTAAAAACGTGGCCTTTCTACCCGTATCCGAAACCATGTATTAAAAGTAGATAAAGTTTTTAAACGACGATGACATTTAACACAATCAACATTCTAGCGAAATTAGTTGATCAACTTGAGTTCAAACAAACTAGTGATTGTTTCCGTGGTACCAACTGCTTCATGATATGGAACTTTGATAAAAACCTTCACAATACCTCTTCCATAAAATCACAAAATGATAGCTTTCGTTTGAACATTAACTTAAAACGAGAAATGCATAAAGATTTTGAGACTACGTTAACATCCCATGAAAAAGAGATTTGACGAAACTTGAGAATCTGAGAAGGCTGATTTTTCAAATATGTATGATCTACTTCTTCGAAGAGTGTGTTCGTCTTAAGCAGATATTATATGTTCAAATTGCATTCTTTGTCTGAATTAAATGCTCATACTGAATTGCAATGCATGTATCTTCATAAAGTCAAAGAATGTGAATGTCTTGCACAAAAGTTGTCGAAACAAACTGAATCTGTTAATAACGAAGTTCATAATAAGCTTTTAAAGAGTTTTTGCTAAACTATGAAAAAGCGCGCTCCGATTTCTCCCTTGATCTTTCTTTACAAACATTGTAAAGAACAGACGAAAAAACAACCCAGTTTGCACAAGAAATGCTTCAAATGTAATATCAAAAAGAGAGGTAAAGAACAATATCATGAAATACAACAGATTTGAAAGACTCAAACTGCAAGACAAGAACATGGTGATAAATGATTTAAAGAAACTCATTCCTGTTAACAAAAGGAGAATTTGCATGGCAACTCCGTTTTGATAACCCATCTGTTTTCGACAACCAAATGCTTAACGGCTCCAAAACCATCAGTTTTAGGAAAACCCGACTCCTTTTTCAAATTCTCCTAAAAATGAAAGTTTTCAAAACGAAAACAGGCTGTTAATACACTAATGTGTCGGATGGTTTTTTAAACAAGTCACTCAACACAATTGATGTACCACAGAATAGAAAACAACGGCAGAAATACAGCGTCCGGATGTGCTCAAACAGGAATGTATAGATTGCCACTACGCACAACACAAAACGCGAGACCCGCCGTTGCCATCATGCTTCTAGGAAAACAAATCCACACGTTTCTAAATCTTCAGGAGTAAATCACACTACTAGTGTTACAACCACAACTTAAGTGCTATCAAGTTAAAGAAAAGGTCCGTGCAAACTATAGTCAAGTGAAGTTTAAAAAAGAAGGGAAGTAAAGACATATAGAGTCTAATATATCTAAGAAAACAAAGAGAGCTGTAACTTGCTGTGTCAATGACAGTTTCAAATTCCAGAACGATCGAATGTGAAAACTGTTTGTGTTGAAAGTGGAAAATGTGTTGTAAATTCTAATCATATGCTGTGTTACTAGAGTACTTAATGGACGGGAAACGCTAGAACTAAGAAGCCTAAGGTAGTGCCTAATAGTTGCTAGTAAAGACCAATAGAAAAGCGAAAAATCGTTGTAACACCCCATAAGAAAAACAGTTTGCATCAGATACCACTATTTCAGGAAATCCAAGAGTTACATAAGGATTGTATAAGAATACAAATCAGGAATGAAATGGTGGATAGCTAAGAGATGTCATCAGAGAAATAAATGGACCATAAGAAACCTCTTAAAGAACCAAAAAGATAATGGATGCCTAAAATAGGAAAGGGATGTAACAACAAGTATATAGTCCCACTATAGACATTGGACCTCTGGATTACTAATGTCTTAAAGATATCACAATTACTAGATCCATTTGTCCAATGTTCCATCGTCCTCTAATTCTTTCTGAAGATTAGCAACTCATCCTATTCCAATAGTTGACTCTGGAATGCACAAAGCACATGACGGCAATCTCAAAGCTGTTGTGTAATTTGTGGAGAAATTTCTGGGTACTGTTCGTTTTGAAATGGATCATTTGCTCCAAGTTATTGGTATGGAGATCTGAACGTTCAAGGAAATTGTTACGATCAACATGGGTATTATTACGTCAAAGGCCTCACTCACAATCTATTTCTCGTAGGTCAAATTCTGTATGCGGATTAGTAGTGATGGTTGCTTTCTAGGAAATCACTTTTTTTGAGAGATCTTTAGAAACGATTTTACTAACTGGTAATACGTGATGGATCCGATCTTACACAATATCTCTTCAAGAAACAACTGTCATCACTCCAAATCTGTTTCATATGCTAAAGCATTCACCAACCAAGCAAGGCTTAGGGCATCGAAGACTTTCTTATCTTAAACTTCGATTACATCACCTTTACTATCAAGAGAAAGATATTGTGACAGGATTCCTAATTGAATATGTCAAGTATCAACTTTGATCATCTATGTGACATGAGTAAAACATAAAGAAGCTCATTTCATGTCCACAAAGCTGTTCCAAAGTTTAAAGAGAAAGGCCAGAATTTGCGTCACATGTCTTGAGTGTGGTCCACAATGCGGGTAATGCAAGACAAAAATTGGAGAAAGAAAACATATCTCTCAGCGTGATATCGTTCGAATAGACTATTACAAGATACCACTATATTAGAGTCTCTTTTTCTAACGACATCCAAAGAGATGAGAAACACACTACAACAGAAGGTACAAAGACACTTTCTCCACGCACATTCAAACGCAATCACTTACAGCTACAAAGAACTATTACTGCCGAAGTACACACACAGCAAGCTACACAAAAGTTCCTATGAAACCAAGACTACTCCCAAGCTACATTTCAAAGAAGAAACACATTGAAACATCCAGATTCCACTCCTCGAACACCCTGAACTTAGAACGCGCGGTTGTCCAAAAGACCGAAAACCGCACGTCTTGTTGAAGTTAAGCTCCGAATAGATGCTTCAGCTTTTAAGCGTTTCCAATATCATTTCTTGGCCGGAAGCGAGTTGCAACCGACATGCCACAAATACCAGAACAGATCAAACACATCATATCGCACTCATGGAAAAGAACGGACGATCACACATCACTTCGCTGACACAGGAAACCTTTCAATAAAACATCTTACATCTTTGGTTAGCATTTGTTACAATAACTACGATGGGGAAATCTGGATAGCAATGAAAAAAAAGGGGTCATCCATGTGTGAGCATGTGGGATATTCGTAGCGTCAGTCAAAGGAATATCGTGTTTACAAGCAATAGATCACGCTTCAATAGTTATGAGATTCATTCATATAGAATTTCTGATGAAATCAAAGAAATGTGTCTGATCACAACATTCAGACTCGCACCACAACACGAGAGATGTAGCTGTTGAAAATGTCTCTTCAGGCCTCGTTCCTACAAGGACAAAAGGCGTCAATTATGACAACTCTTGACCCCGTGCCCCCAAGACAAAGGTTGTTCCTACAGTAGAGAAACAGATTCGCACAACAAGGTTTGGAATTTCTATTCTGTCCTTTACTTGAAGAATATTTACAATCCAACACCCGGTCAAGCTGGCGAAAACAACAATGATCAAGCACCGAATGCATCGTTTCAAGAAAGCTGAATTTATCTATCCTTTTTTGAACACGGGTTACAAGAAATTGGTAGAGTCTTCTCACACAAACATGTGATAATACCGATGTGCATTCATTTCAACTACAAAGTCATGATTACCAGATGGACCAGAGATCATCCCTTAGAACAAGTTCGTAGAAATCCAACCATGCCAGTTCAAACAAGACGACAGCTTGCCACAGATCCTGAAATGTGTATGTTCGCGCTCACGGTGAGTATTGATAACGAAGGACATTAAGGAGGCAATGGGTTGATCTGCATGATCTGAAGCAATGCAGGATGAATCATTAGTTTGACAGACTAAAAGTCATTGAACTAGTCGACAACCTTTTGGCAAGATGATTAAAGCTAAAGTGTTATGGAAGAACTAAAGGGATGAAGATTAGACTGTAAGATTTCGCAACAAAGCCATGACTTGGTAGCTAAAGGTTATGATCAGTAAGAGTGTACTAGATCGAAGAATACAATGCACCCGTTGTCACGCGTCGAAGCCGTTGGATTTTCATTCCTACGCATCACACAAGTCTTTTCCAATCTATCAGATGACGTGAAAACGGCATTTCCTTAATGGCCACTGAAAGGAGGAGGTTTATGTTGCTCAGACCAGAATGGTTTCGTGGCGTCCAGATCAGACCAGAAAAAGTCTACCTCTGAGGAAAGGCTTTGTATGGATTAAAGAAGCTTAAGACCTGGTATGATGAACAATCAAACTTCCTGATGTCCAAAGGCATTACTAAAGGTACAATTGACCTAACATTTATTCAAGATAAAATAACGGGGAGATATTCTACTTGTGTGCCAGATTCTAATGTTGAATGACATCATTTGTTGTGGTCTACAAACCCTACAATATGCAAAAAAATTTTGAAAATTGCATGCACAATAGATTTTGAAATGTCTTGAAATGGGGAGAAAAAATTCTTTTTAGGACTTCAGATCCACCAGTCCCCAAAGGTATATTATATAATCAAGACCAAGTCAACGCTTAGAAATTCTAAAAGCATAATATGGACAATTGTCGACTGCCATTGGTACTGCCATTGGCTACAAAACCAAGCTAGATGTAGATTTGTAGAGGAGAACCCGTAGCCCAACGATTATCATATAAAATCGGTCGCTCATGTACTTGACATCTAGTAGACCAGACACATAGTGCAAGCAGGGTGATGCTATTGTGCACATTATCAAGTCACGCCCAACACAAAATGCGACCTCAGCAGGAGGTGAGCGAAAGAATCTTAAGGATACCTAAAGGGTACCATTAACATGGGACTCTGGTATCCAAAGGATTCTGGCTTTGAACTAACAGCATTTTCAGACGCTGATCATGCCGGATGCATTGATACCCCAGAAAAGCACTTCTGGAGGGATACAATTCCTTGGTGATAAGCTAGTAAGCTGGATGTCAAAGAAACAAAATTGCACTGCAATGTCTTCAGCAAGGCATAGAGGTGCATTACCGTTGCAAGTTTGTGCTCAAGTAATGTGGATGAGGACACAGCTTCAATATTATGGCTTCAACTACAACAAAATACCGTTGTACAGCTACTCTCGCAGTCATCCATAAGCAATATCATCAACCCCGAAACAGCATTCGCGACACAAAGCACACCATACTCGGTATCATTGTCATAAAGGAACAGGTTGAAAAATGTATAATTGAACTATATTTTGTCAGAACTGAATAGCTCGGGTGTGGGGGGGGGCCCCGAGGAACGATACCCCGGGAGGGAGGGGGGGGGGGGGAATAGCTGACATGTTTACGAAAGTTCCTCCTGGGATCGGTTTAAGTATCTTGTCAGAAGGATTGGTATGAGATGTTTGACTCCAGCTGATCTGGAGGTTCTGTCAAATGAGACTGCTTGATATCATCATCAAACATCACCATGTACATATTTTTGAGAAAACCAAAATACAAAAATATAAAACTTCAAAAAGAAAATACAAAATCAGAAAAACAGAAAATTTCCAAAAAGATTCTTCTCGACATGTCATCTTGAATCGATAACATTTACGTGCTTATAGAAATGTATCGATTAACATTGACACTGTGTGTGTATCAATGAAGTTTCAGAGCGAGAGTTTGCATAACTCTGTTTCAAACATGTCATTTCTAATTTTCATAAATGGCTTATGTGGCAAAATCCGAACATAACCCCGGACTTCAAATAAAGGAAGGTTTATAACTTATCCTCACAACGAGAAAATTAACGTTTCTCGGTCTTGAGTTGTTCTTACAAGACTTAGTTAAGAAAACGAAGAGTGGATATTATGCGATTTATTATAGAAATATTGATGGAAAAATTAACCCTAGATTGTTCAAAAACAGAAATTCAAATTTTTTTAATCTCAAGTTTTAGCTCAAAAAAAAGATAGTGTACGCATAAGTACGCTTACCCTTACCGTTAGAAGAGAAGTCCTCTAACATCTGGTTTTTCAAAACGTTGAACACGATTTTTCAAGAATTTCTCCATGACAATTCATAATCTTTCAAAATTGTATGTTCAACACTCCATCCCTCACAATGTTACAAAAGACAACAAATTCTCAATGGTCCTATTTTTGAGGAGGAGTTTTTTCAAAAACAAGTTTAATTTTTTTTGATACACTACACCATAACTCCATATGTATTCAAAACATTATCAAAATGTTTCAAACCATTCATGCTAATAATATTTTCTCCTACAGAATTTTCAAGACAAAAAAAAAAAAAAAAAAAAAAAAAAAAAAAAAACAAAAAAAAAAATTTTAATCACAATGGTATTATCAAAAACTAAGTGTTTTTTTATTATTTAAAATAAGGGAGAAAATGTAATTAAGAATAATGAATCTAATCGACGCAATGTGGCTTGAACAGTAAGAAAAAGTGGTTCTTATGGTTTTGAGATCTTATACCCAACAACACTTAATTTCACGTGCTGATCTGAAGTCATAAGGTGGTTAGGATTACGAGAATCAATCCTATGATCCAACCAGAACCGAAGATCTACCCAAGGATAATCTCAAAGTTAGGAAATGCATCCTAAGGTATGATTGAGATTAATGTATATGGGAAATAATGCCGCTAAAATTGAGCTAAAACTGAACAATCACACAGTGTTAGTAAATGACGTCCTTTGGTAGCATTGAGGCGTTGAAGAATGAAAAAGAAATGAGTATGGATAAAGGGTCAAAGATAGAACCCTCCAAACCCCTTACGCAGAAACGGGTCCAATACAGATGCGGTCAGGAATCACAAGTTTGAATGCTGACATAGAACAACGACATCATGACCCAGTGCTGTGCAATGCACAACCTATCCCCAGCCATTAGCAGCATTTTCTCTCAACAAGAAACTTGTCTCATTGTCAGTAGATACACACGTTATCTATTGACATCTCATTCCAGACTCGTATTGATATGACCACAGTGGCAATCTAGGCGTCACGCCTCCGAGTACTAAAACCGAAATGCACTAATCGGAGTTAAGCCAAGAGACAATTCTAAATCTCGTTAGAGGACACATTCCATTAAAACACTTGTTAGCAACATCATCAAGTATACAACTGTTAACAAAGAGTCTATCAGCAATAACACTTGCAGATATTTCCAAACATCCTAGTGATACTATAAGTATTCCACAGATGAAGAGTAGGAAATCGATGTTGCGTGAAGCATCAAACGAACTCTTGGAGGTGACTTGCGAATTCTATATGAATCAAACTTGTGACAACTAGGATATCGATTTGGTTTCCAGTAAATGAATTGACGGTCGATGAATTTTGATAAAAAGCTCAAACTCCCGATGTTTACAAAAACTCATTTTACAAGTAACACGTCCGATTTGATTTTGCAAATCCAATTTAATTCTTGATTATCACTAACGTAAACCTGCAGGTTAAAACGGTGGTGACAGTTTCTCAATCAACCAAAGTCGATTCATTACCACATATTCATGCTCATTCTACAAAGACAATCAATCATGAAAGCTCAAGATTTAAAGACAAAGACTTCCGCTAACTCTGATTTGAAGCTTTCAAGATAAGGCATAGTATGAGAATGTTGGTCAAAGACATAAGATCGCAAGATGGCATAGACGATAAAGACAATGACAAAGGCTCAAAGTCAAGATCGCAAAGCATGAAGGAACAAGCCTACAACAAAGAACAAAGAGAAAGACCAAGACCACATGAGCTTAACGACAAAAGCACCATTTTCTTGTAAATGCTTTGACAAGTAAAGTTTTCTCCTTTATGGTTAAAAAGGGTAAACATTTTTCAGGGAAAGTCACGCATTTATTTGCTTCTATGTTGGTACAACCAACTGAGGATGAGGGTGCCACTTCAGAAAGACCATTTGAACCACAACCTACACCCTCTCCTCCTCACCCAAGTAAAGCCAATGTTGAGCCTCAGTCTGACCCATCCCCTAGACCTTCACCTTCTACTCATATTCCTAATTCTATTCCAGATATTTCTGGTGGGAATCATGGAGATCAGTCATCCAGTGACAAATCCCTTTCAGGGAATGAGGGTGACATGACACTCCAAAGTGTCTATGATCTTTATATCTCTTTGTGTAAACAGGTTACAGATCAAGCCAAGGAAATAAAACACTTGAAGGCACAGATCAAGAAGCTAAAGAAGAAAGCCAAACCTGTTATTACACACCACAGAGCTTGGATGAAGAGTGTATCCTTGAAGCAAAGATTGGCAGGAAAGAAATCCTTGAAGAAAAACTGGATGCAAAAGGAGTCTGTATCCAAACATGGGAGGAAATCTGCCAAAGCTGAACCTTCAGTCCATAAAGATCCATTATTTAATGAGCTTCCTGATGATACATTGGATTATATGGATACTTAAGATGCTCAAGATGTGGGGAGGACAAGAGATGTAGTGAATAAGGAGAAGAAGACTGCTGATGACAAAGTTAGTACTGAAGATGCACTTAGTACTTCTCAACAAAAAGTTTATACCGACAAGGAAAAAGTTAGTACTGACAGACCTAAAGTTAATACCGACAAGGAAGATAATAGTACCGTTAGCCCAGATGAAGGTACTGATGATCGTACTGAAGGAAGAAGTGCTACTCCAACCACTCCAACAACTACTCCTACAATGTTTGGAGATGATGAAACTATTGCTCAGGTTCTTCTCAATATGAGCCAAGCCTAAGCAGTCTCAAGAGAAAAGGAGAAAGGAGTTGAACTTAAAGATGTTGAAGAGACTGAGAGACCTAGACCTACTTTAACCAGATCATTATTGACTTTAAAGCCTCTTCCAAAGATTGATCCAAAAGATAAAGGGAAAAAGAAAATTGAAGAGGAAGATAAGTCTGATACTGAATCTGAGGGTATTCCTAAAGATGAAAAAAAGTTTAAGCAACTTGCTAGGGATGAAGAGATGGCTATAAAGGTGCAAGAAGATTGGGAAGCAGAAGAAGAAGTTAAAAATCTAGCTGAGGAAGAAGCTATAAAGGCTGCCCTTTCAAATGAATATGACTTTATTCAAGCAAGAATGGAAGCTGATAGACTTCTTGCATTAAGGCTTCAAGATGAAGAAAGAGAGAAGTTCACTGTGGAAGAGAGAGCAAAGTTCCTTCATGATACAATTGCAGCTCAAAGAAGGTTTCTAGCAGAACAAAGAGCAATTGCAATAAGGAATAGACCACCTACAAGAACTCAGCTTAGGAATCAAATGATGACTTATCTGAAGCATGTTGGAAACAAGAAACACTCAGACCTAAAGAACAAAACTTTTGAAGAAATACAAGCTTTGTATGAGAAAGTGAAAAGGTTTGATGAAAGTTTCACTGCTGTTGGTTCCACTGAGGATGAAAGAAGGATTAAGGAGATGAATGAAGGAGTAAAAGACCCTGATCAGAAGAGTTTAAAGAAGAGGGTTGTTGAAGAAACTCCAAAGAAAGAAGACACAACAAAGGTACCTGCTAAGGTAGATGTGACAGAGCAGGGTACAAAGAAAAGGAAGGGTGGTCATATGAAGATGCTTGCTAGGAAAAGGAAAAGATCACAATCAGATGTTGATAGTAATGATGAGCACAGAAAGTGTCTAAAGATTATTACCTTTAAAGGAACAATGAATAGTGAAATACTGGAAAGAAAATTTGTCATTGCTAGGTTGAACAAGGTAATATCACCAGATGGAAACTATCTTGTTATCTACAAAGCAAATGGGAACTTCAGAGCATTCAACAGTCTGTTGGAAGTATTGCATATATTTGATAGGAAAGATTTATTTCATCTGTATGATCTAGCGATGGAGTAGTACTCAGAAATTACATTAGAGGGAATTGAGTTAATTCTTTGGGGAGATTTGAAGATAATGATGGAATCCTCACAAGAAGAAAATGATCAAAGTGATTTCTAGGATGATCAACAAGATTGGGAGATTGTTACTTGGAGATTGTATCAATCTTGTGGAGCTTACATATTAGAACTTAAAGATGGGACATTCATCCATATGTTAGTTGAAAGAAGATATCATTTTTCCAAGGATTTATTGCAAAGGATGCTTGATCTTGGATTGGAAGTTGAAAGAGAAAGTACTGCTACCCTTGATTTGATCAAATTTATTAAGCAACAGATTGATGAAAATTGATGATGTAAATGGAGATAAGAAGGGTTTGAGTGTTGGCTAACCACCTCACAACAAATGGTCATCAGTTCAGCATGCTTAATAGGCATAAGAACTGGCTAGCCCATAAGCAAACGGCTTGTGGTAAAGACTTTTCAAATCCGTTTATGGTTGACAATTTAC
>BQNB010149206.1:0-16200 GCA_026074375.1 Tanacetum coccineum | reverse complement strand
ACCGTTCACGCCACTGGGAGTATTCACCCCGATATAACAACGGAATCCGCATTGTCGAACCAACCATAATTACGTCTCGACTCATCTTGTCTTGAACAAAAATCCCGATACTCAACGAATAATCCCGACAAGCGCGCACAAACTAACTAACTTGCCCAAATAAAAATTATTTAATTTGCAAGAAAAAAAATTCGTAGACTAAAAAAAATTATCACGAAAAAAAAATATATCTAACACAAAATTTTAACATTTTTATTTTTTTATTATTATGAACAACACTACTTACTAAAAAAATTATCTCTACTAAAAAATTATTTAAGCTCAATTTAAAACGTAGACAAAAAAATAATCCCAAAATTGAACCCAAAATTATAATCAAGCTCGTAGTATCAACCCGCAATTAAAATCGTATTCTAAAAAAATATCAAAAATTTAAAACTATATTTAAAAAAAATTGGACTTTTTTTTACTCACGTTAATGAATTGCGTACAACACAAATGCCAAAACACAATTTGTGTTTCTTTCCATATGATGGCACACAATTGATATTACAGACACACAATTACCACAACCAATTATCTCAAACAAACAGAATTTACCCGGCCCACTATTTCTTTTGGTTTTCGGTGGACAATATTGAAAGCCCAACAGGATTCACTTTAACCCTAACGAATGACCACTATATAAAAGACACACTTATACAACTCAAACCCTAACCTAATCAATTTTCTTACGCCTCACTTTTTATGACTCCTCTCAGTAACAAAATATACTCGACTCACATAATTGTTTACTCTCACACAAAACAAATGCCTACAACAATAAATCTATATTATTTCCTTCTGATAAAACACAACAATTTATTCCAACCCTTAGTTTGTTCCTAATCAAACTCGAAACACATAAACACAAGATGTAAGAAGATTCGAATCTCTTGAAATCACGGGTAGGTTTATAATCTTTTGTTTTGTTGATTTTCGTTTGTATTTTTCGAGTTGTTTTCAGTTTAAATCGAAACTAAAAGACGAACTTGGACCCTTTTGTTCTTGTTTTGTCTTTTTCATTTCGAAAATTAAATGAAGCTTAAGCCTTCAAAACAGATCGATGAAGATATGGTTCAAACACTTAAAATCTGAAAAGATTTGATATTTATTCGAATGAGGTGTGACCAAAAACTGAGATCTTTGTTATTGATTTATCTTTTTCTTGTAAATCGAAACAAAACAAATGATTTGAACACTCTTGTTCAAGTTATCTCTTTTGGTATTCGAAAATTAAATGAAGTTTGTCTTCAAAAATAGATCTATGATGAGTTGTTTTTTCGTGTTTTGGATCTTTAAAGGACACAACTTTGTTATACAATGCGAAAAGATTCAACTGAGATCTTCTATCGTTTCTTTTTTGTTTTTTTATAAACTTTCTGATTGGAAATGATTGTAGTGGAGAAGAAGATGGGATATAGGTTAGACTTGGATTTGTTTGATGAATGATGAGGATGGTTTGGTTATGTTGTAGATCTAGTTGTGCATGTGGTATTTTGGTTCAGATCTATGAAGATATTGTGTTTTAAAAAATCTTTTTTAGATTTGAAATAAGTCCAAGCAAACACAAATCTGAGATCTATGTATTTGTTTTGAGTTTCTGATCTTAGGTATTAAGAGTCTAGTTTGTATCTGGTTTGTTTGAACAAATCTGAAATGTTCTTCTCTTTTTTCTTTATTTTCTGATTTAGATCTGAGTTGAAAGAACTATAGTTTTGATTTGTATTTCTGGTAATTTGGATCTCAAAGATGTTGCTAATTCGGGTTCTTCTGATGTTCCGAATTCATGTGGGCTTGCAATGTTGCAAATCTGGTTGACCTTGCAATGTTGCGAATTTGGACCCAACTGAAAATGCGTATTTGACTTTTTGACCAAAAAGTCAAACTTGGTCAAAGTTTGTTACAATTTTGTTACAAATCAGTTACACCAAACTGTTAACAGTTTTTAAGCAAATAAGAAGATTTAAAACCAGATAAGCATCGAAATAAGCACAAAAATAATCCTAAAAATCTGACTAAATTAGAATAAGCACACAGAATAAGCATGAATAAGCTAAAATACGTCTGAAAAAGCTAACAGAATAAGCAACATTAAGCTGATAAGCACAAAAAGCATAAATAAGCTTGAATTACGACTGAAAAAGCTCAAAATGATACTGAATAAGCAGTTAAGCACGAAATTAAGCTGATTAAGACGAAAAATAAGCACAAAATTAAGAATAATCTGATAAGTACACCAATAAGCACAAACAAGCAGTCAGAATAAGTTGTAAAAACGACTGAATAAGCTCGAAAATAAGCACAAAAATAAGCACGAAAATAAGCACTCTCAATCAGCTGATCCAATAAGCCCAAATAAGCATAAAAACTCAATCTCTAAAACATGAACAACACGAAAATAACACTAATCTACAATCATTGGCTCTTGATACCACATATTAATCATATGATCTTGATTGATGACTAGTGTGTGTAAAGTGAAGGTGTAATTAATGTGTGTGTTTAGAGAGAGAATTACCTAACTTGCCTTTTGATTAAAATGAAATTGTTACATCTAACCATGGCATAAATTACTATTTATAACCCTTGGTTAGCTTGTTGACTAAACTTTCCTTACTTAACATATTTAGTCCCTACACTTTATAATAGTGCTTACAAGTAGAACAATTCTTTATTTCTAACATTAATTAGTCTGTCTACTACAATAAATATCACATTATAACCCTGAGACTTAGGAAATCCTTCTATGAAATCCATTGAAATGCTAGACCACACAGACTTTAGAATAGGTAATGGTTGGAGAAGACCTGGATAAGCAGATAGATCAGGCTTGTATTTTTCACAAACCAAACACTCCCTTATCATTTATTTCACATGTTTCCTTAGCCCTTTCCAGTAGAATAGTAAACATATCTTATGAGTAGTTATCTTAACCCCTGAATGTCCACCAATTGAGCCATCATGAAAATAGCGTAGCAGTTCGTGTCTCAATTGCTCATTTGCTCCCACTACTAGCCTTCCTTTTCTCAACAACTGTTTATTGACCTAAGAGTAGTGATTCTTAGTCTGTCCTTCTTTTAATTTACCAAATATAATTTTTAGTTGGTCATCTGTGGTCCAAGTTTACTTAACCTGGTCATATAATTCTGTGGCAATTGTTATGGTATTGATACTGAAACAGTCACCCCCTCATTCTCTTCTTGACAAAGCATCAGCTACCACATTATCTTTACCTTGTTTATACACTACTTCATAGTCAAATCCCATGAGCTTAGGGAGCCATTTCATCAAAGTTGGAGTTGTTATTATTTGACTTAATAAGTATTTGAGGCTATAGTGGTCAGTTTTAATCACAAAGTATCTGTCCAATAAGTAGCCCCTCCATTTTTCCAAGGCCAATAGATATGCCAAAAACTCCTTTTCATATGTAGATAAAACCTGATGTCTAGTAGAGAGTGTTTTACTCAAATAAGCAATATGAATGCTCCTATACCCACTCCCGAAGCATCAGTTTCCACTGTAAAAGGTTTATTAAAGTCTGGTAATCCCAAAATTTAAGCTTTAATCATGGATTCCTTTTGAGCTTCTTCACTCCACTTATAAGCATTTTTTAGTAACTGAGTCAATGGTCTACTCAAGGTAGCAAAGTCTTTGATGAATCTTTTATAGTACCCAGTAAGACCCAAAAAACTTTTGAGTTGTTTGATGTTCTTAGGCACCGGCCAAGTCTGCATAGCTTGAACCTTTACAGGATCTGTAGCCACCCTTTGAGCTGAGATAACATGCCCCAGATACTCCACCTAATAATTGCTAAACACGCACTTACTTTTCTTAGCAAATAGAATGTGATCTCTCATCTTTATTAAGACAGCTGTAAGGTGGTCGACATACTCATCTAAACTCTTGTTGTATACCAAAATGTCATCAAAAATACCAAGGTAAATTTCCTCAAAAACTCCCTTAACACCTCATTCATCAAAGCTTGAAATGTAGAAGGTGCATTGGTCAAGCCAAAAGGCATAACTGGAAACTCATAATTCCCTTCATGAGTTTTAAATGTTGTTTAAGGTATATCATCGCCAAACATTCTTATTTGATGGTAGCCTGACCTGAGGTCCAATTTAGAAAACACCACATCACCATTTAACTCATCTATCAGCTCCTCAATAATAGGAATTAGAAATTTATCCTTGATTGTATTCTTGTTTTGATTTCTTTAATCCAACACATCATTCTTCATGGATTAACTTTCTTCTTTTCCTGGACTATTAAGAAGCAAATTAAACTTTGTATGCGTAATCACCCCTGCTTAAAGTAGTTCTGTATCCCATTGACCAATAGTATACTTTTGCAATGGAGATGTCTAATTTTGGGGGGGGGTTGATACTAGGTTATAAATTACATTTATACGTTATCCGGGGGGGGGGGGGGGGGGGGGGGCTCAGGGATGATGGAAATTATTGGGGGGGGGCTCTTGGGGGGGGGAGTGGAAATGAATTTTGTGGGGGGGGGGGGGGGGGGGGGTTGTTTTGCGGGAGGGGGGGGGGGGGGGGGTGGGCGGGTGCGGGGGTGGGGAGGGGGGGGGGGGGGGGGGGGTGGGGGGGGGGGGTGGGGGGGGTGTTGTGGCGTGAATGGGGGGGGTGGGGGGTGGGGGGGGGTATTTCTTTTGTGTAGTTTTTCGATTAACGGAAGGGTTGGGGGTGGGGGGTGGGGGGGGGGGGGGGTGGGGGGGGGGGGGGGGGGGGGGGGTGGGGGGGGGGGGGGGTGTGGGGGTGGGTGGGGGGGGGGGGGGGTGGCTAATTGGGGGGGGGGGGGGGGTGGGGGGGGTAGATAATTATTGTTTGGGTTAGTATTCACGTTTGGGGGGGGGGGGGGGGGGGGGGGGGGGGGTTTTATATTTAACATTTGTTTCTAATATTTAAATTGGGGGGGGGGGTCTTTGTAATGTAAATTATTAATTAGTTGTTTTGCGAATATGATCCGTAGTATAAACAATATTTAGTATTGCGGGGGTTTCTATATGCCATATTAATCACGATTATGTTTTTGTCAGAGGATGTTGGTAACCTAATTCAATACATTGCGTCTATTATATTAATGAGTCATACTTACATTAAGATCTATCTAGCTGTTATTAGCAGTGCTTCTTTCTTTATTTTAGGGTCTGGTTTTTTTTAGTACTCACAGTTAATGCATACTATACACGACCCTTTGAATCTGTATGGAGCCTAGCTAGATCGTCATGCAATGGGTCTGTGGATGGTGTCCCAATCACTTGTTCTAATGGATTAAGCTTTGTAATTATCTTGGTGTCAGATTGGGAGTGATCTTGGCTGAACATACTCGTGATATTTAATTGGTTATCCTTTGTGTTCATCGAAGATGACTAAGTAGCATTCTGTCAAACATCGTTGACGGGAGAATTTTATAAGAGTTAGCAAAGAGTTTCGATGTATGATCTGTAGAAGTCTTCGAGAACTGGTATTCAAAAGCATAACAGATAAGTTTGGGAATTCTGTTCTTCTTAATGATGGTATACAAAGAAAAAAAGGAGGAGCATTCTGTTATCCTCAGCGATGATTGACGACGACAAAGTTGTGTCTTCATTATTAAGAGTTTTTTGTACAGCGAAATTGATGGATACTTCAGAGTAGATTTCTCTACAAAAGTATTCCTGTACTATTGGAGGCAGAAACACAATTTTCCATCTATTTTTGAATGAATCATAAAACGAAAGTTCAGCTAATGAAATCTATCATTTATTGACGCGGTTAGTCTGTGGTTCCAAACTTAGTTAATGTTCGACGCATAGCGTGAAGTTCAATCTAAACTTACGTGGTAATGGGTATTCTAAAATTTTTCTGGTTCTTGCGAATTTAGATCTGAAACCCTCTAGATGATTTCGAATAGCCAATAAAGATACTAATGTCTGCTTTAGGTTTCATTCTTCCAAGGTCTTCACGATCATTAGTTGGATAACAAAGTGATCCAAACACATGAAAGTACTATGTATTTGGTTTTCTATCGCAAAGAAGTTAATATGGAATTGTTAGAACCTTTTATATTAAATCAATTGAATTTGAATGGTTTGAGTGCAAGCATTAGCTGGATGGAGATAGGCATGTATCTGGCTAAAGAAATTCCGATAATTGTATGAAAAGATAAGCATTGTTTAAACACGAGTCCATATTTAGCCTCGAAGAGCGATTTTCTGTTTTTTCGAGACCAATCATTTATTAGTATTTAGTTGTTTATGGCAATATTTGAAAAATTGTGCATTCAATACTAACTTTTCTATAATGAGCCTGAGTGATTTAGTGTGATTTTTGAATCTAGTTTATGTCTTCAAGTCCTACTTCGTTGAATTTGAATTTCCTTAAAATTCAATTGACTTGGCAATGAATTCTTCGACTATTTTCAGTAGTCTCATCTTTTGTTGAAGAAAATTATACCTGATATATTAGACAAAGAATTAGGCATCAACAAATCACCAAAATATCCTTTTTGCCATTGATACTTTTCTACAATCGCCACATAATCCATATATGAACAATTCCACTTTAGGCCAGCTGACCCCCACCCCCACCCATAATTGTAAGTGGAAGAATCGCATAATGATCTTTCCTCGACTCACATTACAGAACATAGCATGACCATTCTTTGGTATATTAAATTTTGGTTACAAGTCCATTCAACCAGTCTTTGTACTTGTTTTGGTTTGAGTGTTGATTATAAGTACAAAGTCAGGTGCGGAGAGTCTTTTAGTGCATAACTGATTTTTTTAAAAGTTCTTTGCGACATCAAAGCAAACGAAATGAGAAGTTAAGGCTATTACCATATCTGGAAAATGGTTAATCATTATAAGTTTGATTCACGAGCACCCGTCAATAGATCATCTCTTTCCATAATTTGGAATAGCTATGTCCTGGTGTCAATAATAGCAACTTTTCCTAAATCCTACGCCGTCGCCTAATTGACCTACATTAAATGAGTTCTGCCTAAGGCCTTTCAATTAATAGTACATGATATATGGTAGCATGTCCCTGTACAGATAATTTCTGTAATCTTGTGATTGCTGCAGTTTATCATTTCTAACAGTGACCTCTCTGTGCTCTATAATGATTTTTCAACAAAATTTTTTAGCAGTTTAAGATTCTGGACCATGTGTTGTTGAACATATCCACTATATAATCCACAACAAACAGATACTGGTTCACCCTGCATACATGACTAGCAAAAACATAAAATGGAGACGCTGGTACGGTTTTGGTAACATTTTCAAATGAGAATCGATGTGTTGGGTTGTAGTTCTCTAATCCCTTTTTAGTCTTTCTCAGTTAGACTTTAAACAGTAAATTCCCTAGTTACACAAGAATGAAGTTAGTTCAGTTTGAGTATGTGAAGTTCCTTCAATCATCAGCTCTTTATGTACTTAATAGATTTGGTGAAGTATCTTATTCAGTTGTATGCAGCGATATAGAAACTGAAGAGTTCAAAAAGGATTATGGCCCTTGGTTTCAAGGCTCTCATGACACTTACTAACGAGGAAAAAATCTGTGGAATTGGACAGGTCACTGAAGATACCTCTAGTTGTGGGTCAAAAGACCTAGTATTTGTAAAATCTTTAGCAGATAACTCAGATATGTCTATTACTAGTAGTAATTTACATAAGTCATCTAAAGCTGAAGATTCTACTCTACCTAATCATGATACTAATGAGGTAGCCTCAAACAATTCATAAAGAAACACAACTGATCCTCTAGCTATTGTATCTAACTCTCCAGCATCTGATTATGATTCAGATGATGATTTTTCAGTATGTAGCACTCCCCTTCTTCCACTTAAGAAGTTGGATGGTGTTGAACCTGGTTCTGGACCAAAGACTGTCAAATCAATCTTAAAGTCAAAATCTATGTTCAAAGCTGAAACTTTAAAAGGTATCACATTTACAATGAGAACTATCATAGATCCTGCTTGAGGGCCAAATAAATGTTCTTCAGCTTATAAGACTAATTCAAGCTCAGTGGTAAGTAAAAGAATGTTGAACGGTGAAAGAAAGGATGATTCCTCCTTAGATATGTAATGAAAGAAATCTTAATGAACTAAAATTACAAATCAACAAGAAAAATAATCATCTTACCTTAAAAACAAAAACTACTCAACAGTTTCCTTTCTATGCACGTCAAAACAATAAATCTCAATTCAAAATGAATTGTTTGAACTGACTGTGGACAAAACAATCACTCTCTGAGAATTGTTATGAATGTCTTGTTTTGTGTAATAAGTGAATATATCCACAATCACAGTAACTTGTGCTCATGCCTTAATTTATGTTCCTCAATACTTAACAACATTAACATCATACTGGTCAAGGTGAATCTTCCTCAAGATCCAGACCTTCAAGACTCTCAATATCTTTTCCTTCATGCATACATTGTGGATATAATAATCATCATTCTGATGATTGTTTATACTATCCCACTTGTGAAATATGTGGAAGCTATGATCTTAACATATCCTATGATCATAACATGATTATTTCTCAAAGAAGAGGAATAAATCCTAGTAAATCCTCAACATGTAAAAAAATTTGTGAAACATGTGGTAGCAATGTTCATACCACATCTGATCATAATGACATTGAGTGGTTTAGGAAAAGAGAAACTCCTCATGACAAGAAAGCTGAATCATCAATTACTTTAAGATCAAAGACTACCACTAAAAGGTGGGTTCTAGGCAAAACTAACCATCCTAATCCAGTTTGTGCATTGTAACATATCACTTTTGAAATAAATCCTTCAAAAAATAAAAAAAACACCAAAAGGTTATTAGACAGAAATATCAACCGACTAAAATGGTCAAGATAATCAAATTGATCACACTAATTAAAAATGATCATATGCTTCAACCACTTTCATTAATAACGTCACAAAACTGAAAATATTCAGATCTCTGAACTCATCCTCTCTAAATTGAAGATACTTCAGCATATGATACAATTCCAATTCTAGTCAGCAACCGAGGAATCTGGCATTAAAATCATCATGCAATAAACCATGATAACATCTTGCTTTAGTTGCAAGACTTAAAGCAATCAGGATCTCTGTTGCCTTTGCTATAAATAACCCACAAAGTTTTGAGAAGCAGTGGAATCCTCCACCATCTCTCTCACAAGAAAACAAGCCTGAAAGAGGTAAGATAGACACCACTTTGTTCATCCTAGAAACTCAAACGGAATGATGAAATGAGAACAATTGGTATCTTCACCAACTTTCTTGGGATTTCGATTAATCATATTTTTTGGATAAAAGATACATTTCAATCAAACAAAATGTCAAGAATCTGCAAAAGCATGACATAAATGGTTCATTAGTAATTAAACCAATGATACTCCTAACAAGTTAGGATCTACTCTCAATGGCAAAGCCATATGTGAGACTCAGCTCAAAGGTATATTTGAATCACTAGTGTACCCAACTATAATCAGATCTGACACTCAAGTCTCTCTTATCTCTATGAATAAGATCAAGCAAATATAAGGAATCCCACCTTATTGCTGCTAAGTGGAACTTTTTGAACTCCTCACCAATTGACATAAAAATAAGTCAGGTACTTGTTCCGATTGTCAATAAAGAACAAGGCTGGTTGATGAAGCGGTTATGATCTCAGCTGAAGCTAAAAATATAGCTGCTACGTTGTACTAACATACTATGTATATAAGTCAACTCATTGACTATGATATCATATGTAAAAAGGTTTTTTTTTTTTTTTTTTTTTTATCAATAGTTTGTTGTAACATATGCTACTACAATTTGAAGGAATTCAAGTCTGTACTCAAATCAAAGCTTATTAGATCAAGAATCATACTCTTAAAAAGGGAGGAAACTATGAAATCCGTTCATTCCACACCACTCAACTTCAGAATTTTCTTAATCAGCCTTCTGGATAAGCATTCTCAAAGATTGATTTATGAACTGGGTATGCTGAACATTGATTCAAATCTAAAGCTTCAGTACTAACTAAAGAAAACTAAAGGTTCAGCACTTTATCTAAAACTAAACAAACATTCATATATTGTGTCGTTCAGTTTTTGCATACAACCTTGAATCTGCTTGAATGAAGTAACTGAGCAATCACATATGTCTCATTCATGGATTTGCATGAGAATTTGTGGTTTTGTCGCCTTTGCTGGAGCATGGTTAATGGTTAACACAAGAACTGTGCAAATTTTTTTAATCTCTTCAGTTTTTAAAATGATTTTATCAAACTTTTCATCTATCTCTCGAGTGAAGTAACTGAGCAATCACATATGTCTCATTTATGGATTTGCATGAGCATTTGTGGTTTTGTCGCCTTTGCTGGAAGATTAATGATACATATGATTACAATAATCAGTTCAGCAATGACATGACATCAAACCTGAACCCAGTTCATTTTTTGAACATCAATCAAGGTCAGTTTTTTTTCAAAAAAAATTCTCAAAATAAATAATTTTATTAAGTGATTTCTTTCGAAGAAAGTTAACTAATTTAATAGTTTATTAAAAGATGAATTTCAAATGTTAGAATGACCTCACCCTTTCTCTCACCTACTTTACCAGTGCACAGACAGTTGTACACTATTCTAGGTGTCAGAAGCATGTCAAAAGGACTTGCATTTAATTAAAAGTTTCACAAAAATGTTAACACAAAACCCTAAAACTTCTCACAAGTCACAACTTTCACTTAGTTACCATCAAACCCTCACAAGAAAAATGCTACCAACCATATAAACCCCTTTCACCTTTCACAAATCACTTCTCATAAATCATAAATCTGTCCACCAAAAACACACACACAAAACCTCAAACCAAATCAAATCATCAAAACCTAAAATGGAAAATTCAGAAACAATACCTTCCCTGATACATCAACGAACAACACTATTCGTTGCTGCTAACATGTTAAGCTTCAACCTCAATTGGCATTCATCAGTCTACACAAACATGCGGTTGCTCTTCTTTACCCAAAACACACTACTAATGAATATTTTAAGTGTGTTTCTGATTTCATATCCAAATGTTGCCTTAGAAAACCATTCACAAAATCTCCTAACATGTATCAGGAATACATGGCTGAATTTTGGTACTTAGCCAAAGCATTAGAAAACTCTAAGGTTTCTTTCTCAATTCCCACAGGTGGTATTTATGGAGAGGTAGGGTTAAACACATTTAGGAACGTCATTGGCGCACACTACCTACCTCATTCTAGTGAATATGTTGCACCACCATCTATAGATGTTGTTAGGAAGTGGTTTCCTACGATTGGGTATGGGGAAGAGGTTTCAACAAAAGGAACTCTTAAAAAGAGTCTCCTTCTTCCTAGGTGGAGGTTGCTAATGGCACAGATCATCTAGTGTTTAAGGGGTAAAACTAGTGGGTTTGATCAAATCGCAAATAAAGATGCCATTATGCTGTATAGTCTAGCCAATGACATTCACATAGACTATGCCAACATCTTTTGGGAAGATATCATCCTTAAGCTAAAGAAGAAACAAAGAGAAAAAGGTTGTTCCCTACACTCGATTTCTCTTCCTGCTAATAATGTACAAGATGAACGAAGACTATCCCACTTAAATCTTCAATGTCAACAATTAGGCACTGAAGCTCAGCCAGCCTGAAGAACCTCCCTTCACAACCTACATACTGGCTATATGTGCTTTAGACAAGCCAGTAGTCTTCAAAGCTCCAAAAACCACTTCAAGAGCTGAGAGTGTTTCCCAAGGCATAAATCCTAGAGCTAAAACTAGATATAAGAAGCCTACAACTTCTTCAAAACAACCCTCTGTATCCAGCAAAGAGGCAACAAAAGGTGGGTCCTCTAAGGCACCCACTGGTTCTGAAATTGGCCATTTTAAAAGGAGAAAAGAGTCCAGCTCGGCCATGGACTCAAACCCAATCCGGCCTTTAGTTTCTACACTTGTGGATACTAAAATGCATAAAGAGGACCAGCAAGCAACTGGTGGCCCAACTTCTTTAGGGGTCACCAGTGAAGAAAGAGCCAACCCTTAGCTCAGTAGTGGTATGTCAGCATTAAATTTAAATAAGCCTAACTTTTCTGTATCTTTCATTATTCACCCTGAGTCTGCATTAGGAAATGATGCTTCAACAGCTTCCACAGCTGCAACTGATCCTGGAAATTCTACTCCTAGTGATTTTGACTATCGAAGTTTGACTTTAAGGTTATACGAACAACAAAAGGTGTATTCATTAGGTTTACCTCGTATACTGGCAACCGGGATTATTATGTTTGTCTTTCTCCACGTCAAGCTTTTTGTGGGCCCAATTATCCAACTCAGAAACTTATCAGGTTATTTGACATGTATGTTACTCAACTTTGCGAATTTGTTCGCTTAAGTTACTGAACTTTGTTGTTTTGTTCCTCAAAAAAATACCTCTAGAAAATACATATTTTTATACACGTTTTTATCCATGTTTTTATATGCATTTTTATGCACACTATTTTATATATACTTTTTATGCACACTATTTTATATATACTTTTTATACACACAATTTTATATATACTTTTCTGCAATGCTTCTCTTACAAAAAACCGTGTATAAAAATGTGTACAAGAATGTGTGTATAAAAACATGTGTATAAAAATGTGTGCATAAAAAGATGTGTATAAAACCGTGTATAAAAATGTGTACATAAAATATGTGTGTATGAAAACGTGTTTATAAAAATGCATGTATAAAAATGTGTAGATAAAAATGTGTATAAAAACGTGTGTCAAAATTGGCAAAGTTTAGTAACTTAGTTGAACAAATTCGCAAAGTTTAGTAACTTATTTGTATCAAAAGTCAAATGCCACACTGGCTAATGTAAAACGAGAAGAATAACAACTAGGCAACGGGCACCGATAGTTTGATACCAAATTTTACCGGTTTTTGATCGTCCAGTAAAACAAAATGAACAAAAAATTGTTTAGTAAACTTAAAGGATACTAAAGTTGATCAGTTTGGTAACCTATCTTATTCTAAAATAAGCTTTTACATCTTTCATATTCACTCTGAGTCTGCATTAGGACATGATGTTTTAGCAGATTTCACAACTGAAGCTGATCCTGGACTATCTGCTCCTAATGATTCTATACCTCCACAACAAGGTATGGATGAAGGAACCAAAAAAACACTCGCATTATGATAATATATTTGCATGGTTCGACCACACAGTTCTTGCAGACCAAACCAAATCTATTAGTGAAGGGTTAGAAATTGTCCTCACCCAACCTACAATAGAAAAAGGAGCAAGCTTCACTGCTATACATGGGGATAAAGAAGAGGCCTCCAACATAATCAAGTTGGAGGATCTTGCAAAGCTAGTGTCTCAAATACAACCAAGCTTCAAGGACCTGGATTCACCTGAAGATGATCCAAATGATGAAACGGAAGACACTTCAGTCACTAGATTCTCATCTCCCATGTCTTCTCAAACTCAAGAGATGACAAACCAAGTACTCATCCTCCAGTCTCAAAAATACAAGCTAGAACTAAAGAAGAACAAAGATGAAGCTGAAGCTGCACTCCTAAAAGCTCAAACCTCATTTCCAAATGTTGAATAACTCAATGAGCTACTGGTAAAGTCTTTACAAACTAAATTCTCAGAGATTTTATCTTCTCGTGACTTTAGCAGCTCATTGCCAACTGAGCTGAAGGATCTTCCCTCGAAGTTTAATGAACTAACTGAAGAGATAAAAGGGTTAAAGACACAAGTTCATGAACTTGAAATTGAGCTACCAAAGGAGCTAAAAGAAATTCCCACAAAGCTGGAAGACTTTACAAAGACTGCTACCAGTCTTACATCTCATGTTGCTGAACTGAAGACTCTTTAGTGGGAACTTCTAAAAGAATTTCTTTCATTTCCAGCAAAGGTTGAATTAGCTCAAGCTAAACTAAAAGCTTTGTTGCTCTCTCCTAGTATCTTGATGCAATGTCACAAAAGCTCTGAACAAATTTGTTGAGGTTTTAGAGTCTACCCCTACAAAAGCTGGAGATCAAAGTGTCCCTTCCTGCCTACTGAGGGGGAGAAAGACACAAACCAAGCAACTATCTCCCAGCTTTTCAAAAGAAGAGCTGAAAAGATTGCTGAAGCTGAAAAAGAAAATCTAAACCAACAACCAAAGCCAACAACACCACCTACTACTACACCAATCAATCCCCTAATCATCACTACCACTACTCAAATGAAAACTCCTCTCCAAAGCCCACCTAGAAGCTCCTCTCAACCTGAGGGGGAGCACATCAAGAAAGACAAAAGCAAAAAGGTAATGTCTTCAGAGGAGGCTGAGAAAAAGAGTACTAAAAGTAACTCTATTGAAGAAGCTCATGTGACTGGCTTCATGGTTAAATCCTCTAAGGTAAAAAAGCTAAAGAAGTTTGATTTTGTCACTGAAGATGGAAGGCACATTCATTTGTCTAAAGAACAAATCAATAATCAAAAGAAACTAGAGGAGGAAGCCAAAGCTGAAGCAGCTAAACAGGAAAGGGAGGTAAGGAAAGTAGAACTGATTGATCTGCTTGGCCTAGAGGTGGTACACAATTACTATAATTACAAGTTGGAATATGATAGATATTGTGACAAAATGCTGAATAGAAGAGCTAAATCAAGAATCACCAACTGTGATGTCTTGACAAGAAAGGCTCTAATTACTTTTAAAGTATATATAGAGGATGTCACATATAAAGTTATTCCCAACTTCAAAGTTAGTGATCTGCATCTTGGTGAATGGAGAGAAGTGATAAAAGCATGTCCAGATAGAAAAGGAAAAGAATGGCAAACCATCTAGTCAAAATACAATCAAGAATGGAACTAGGACAAGAATGGACTACATTCACACAACTGAAGCAAACTGGGCATAAACTTGGATATTCCTTTAAGCAAACAGGACCCTTTCGAAAAACTAAATGATCTTGCAAATAAGAAAAGAAAACATGTTGATGGCATCCATGACTACTTCAAAGAAACCAAAAGGCTTAAGTCATTAGTTCCGTATGGAGATCATTTACCTGGTACTGTGCTAAATGAACTTGTCCTTGGTATGATCATGTTTAATTCTTATCATAGACAGGATTTTGTTACCATTGAAGACCTAAAGGATTTCTCAAACGCCATGCTATACACCGTACAAGAAATCTTCTTCAGACGACATCAAGGTCCTGGGGTGGATAATCATGCTAGAACCTTCAGTTCCCTTTTGCTTGCCGAAGTTGATAAAAGAAACCTTAATCCACTCAAGCAGATGAGAACCATTGAGCAGCTGAGGCAGTAGTATAGAAATCATTTGTATTGACCTTATCTTTTGTAAATGTAATGTAATGAAAGTTAATAGAAGTGGTTATCAGTTTATGTTGTTTAATTTATATCAGTTATGTAAGAAGAAGTTGTTTTGCTCACTTACAACTGATTTTAACTTAGGTTATTTGTATATTCAAATAGGGGGAGATTGTTGGGTTCAGTTCCTGAGCCCTTCAGATATTCAGTAGATTTAAACATAAAATCCCCTAAGTTACTCAAGCCTAAAGAAATTCTGATGATCTTGAAAAGATAAGCATTGTCCGAGCAGCCTCGACAAGAGTACGATTTCGTTTTTCGACCACATCGTTTTGTTTAGGTGTTATGGCAATTGAAAATTGTTGCATAATACCTAACTTTTCATAATGAGCCTGAAGTGTTGCATTTTTGAACTCAGTTCCATTGTCAGTCCTAACTTGCTGAATTTGAACTTTAAAATTCAATTGGACTTGAGCAATGAACTTCTTGATTATTTCAGGAGTCTCATCTTTTGTTCGAAGAAAATATACCGACATATAGCAAGAATAGGCATCAACAATCACCAAAATATACTTTTTGCCATTGATACTTTCTACCTTCATTAGCCCGCATAAATCCATATGAACTAATTCCAACTTGGAATGAGTACTTAAAACCAATTTAGGTGGAAGAGTAGCTTTCTTGATCTTTCCTCGCTCACATGCAGAACATAGATGATCTTTGGCATATTTAAATTTTGGAAGTCCATCAACCAGGTCTTGTTTGGTGAGATGATTAATAGTACCAAAGTTCAGGTGCGAGAGTCTTTAGTGCCATAACCATGATTTTTTTGAAGTTGCTTT
>BQNB010149205.1:0-16200 GCA_026074375.1 Tanacetum coccineum | reverse complement strand
AATTCCATTTCAGTCCCTCAAGTTTCCAAAAAGTTACACAAATAGTCTCTAACTCTTATTGGGCCCTTAAACCCTAAAAACCCTTACCCGGATCCAAAAAGCCCAAGACATAAGCCCAAACCCTAGCCCATTACCATTTTATTAAAACCACAGGGACCATTTCTGCTATTTACCAAAGATCTTTTACACTACACTTTTATAAACCAAACACAAGGACCAATACTGTCAATAGCCCAAAGTTCAAATCTTTTATCCGTTTTACAGTTAAAAAAGGCACGAAGACATGTTACTATTCATCCATCATCTCCAATTCATTACCCAGGGTAAAACAAAGGGCAATTCTAAATTGAGGGGTGATTTAGACCATTCAAGTGATGAAGAACGCAATGGCAGGGTCAAATCAGTCTAATCAAGTACTCTCATTAGCTATCTCAAGCTATCAAGTCACGTGGATGTAGAGAAAGCACAAAAGAGAAGGGGTTTTATGCTGGAAGCACTCACAAAACTAGCACAAGCTGTCACATCAAAGGAATGACAGCTTGGCAATCCGTTTGTGCACATTCTTGATCCAAGGGCTCATATTGAAGATCTAATGATTGGTAGAGTGTACGGTTTGGATTAAAAGGGGTGTGGGATGCAAGCAAGTTCCTGAAAGGTTCTCTACAAGGCTATATATAGCACTCACTATCACACACACACCCATATCTAGGAGTAGCTTTAATTTTAGCTTAATTTTCGTTTTTAGATTATGTAATTTCCTTTCAAGCTTTTTGTAATATTTCCTTTCAAAGAAATGTAACTCAGCTTTCATTAATGAAATTTTGTTTTACTTTGTAATAAGCTCTTCTGTTTTCAACTCATCAGCTCTCATTTTCCTTTAATTGTTAAGCTAAATGTTCATAAGCTCCTATAAAGCTCTTACTAGTCTATAAGCTAGTAATTGAGCTTAAACTTACCTTAATCATATTTTAATTCTTAAAATCAGCTTAAAACCTTATTACCTTTGCTTAAATGGATTTTGGCTTATGGAAGGGGAGTCAAATGTGGAAGGACTCCCATGGACTTATACTGGCTTATTTTTAATAAGCCAGAGCTGTTGATAAGCTCTTTTGGGCTCTTTTACCTTTGTTTGGTTAAGGTTATTGTAAGTCTTCATTTAAATTACTTTGTCCTTTAATATTTAGCTTAATAATTGCTTATTGGTTTAAATTTGCTTATTTGCTTATTAAAAAGTGCTTATCTATTTTCTAGCTGCTAATTTGAGTTTAATATTTATCTGTTTAAGCCTAATATAGTTTAGATTCTCCTTAAAAATCAATAAAAAAAAATAGTAGTTAGCATATCATTTAAATCTTAGCTCTATCTAAATAGGTTATTAAGTTGTGTTTATTAAGTTTGTTTTAAAGCCAGTATATCTGGTATCAAAGTTATAAGCTAGTTTTTCATAATTAAAAGATTTAATCATTCTGCCACAATAAGGAGTGTTTGGTACAACTAGGTTTTGACCATCAAAAAGTCAAATTGAGTTGTGGACTTTGCTTGAGTCAGCTTTGAAACCATTTTAATAGTAATGAAATAGATATTTATAAGTTAAGTTTCAGAATTGAAATAGGTATAAGTGTAATTTGCTTAAGGCAACCCAGCATCAGGGGACCATTATCTCCTTATTATGTTTGTGAAAAATTAAAATAAGCCTACATAAGGCTTGGTTTTGCAGTGATTTGTGTTATTAGCCGTACTCAATTAGAAGAAGTCTAAGTGCAGTGTTACCCCTCTAGGATACCTGCACATTTGTTTCTTGCCTTCTGTCATTTGCACTAGCAGTGGTAACAAAGGTTACCACAAGTCTGTCACTCTGGTTTTCACTTTTAGTTGGTAATTTAAGGTTTTTAAAATTCAAGTTAATTATAGATTAGGGTCAGCTTAATATAGTTTAGGTTTTAATTTTCAATTATAGCTTAAATCTTAGGGTGCATTTGCTGTCAAAAGGTTCATCTAAATCTCAAAAAGACCAAAAACAGTAGCAGTTAAGAATTAGTTTTAAAATTTTGATTTCTAGCTTGTAGGTTGTGTTTTTATGATTTGGATTTATAGCCTTTAAGTAGTTTAACTAGTTTTCAAAAGCTAGGGTTCTGAATTTGCCTAATGAGCATTTGAGCTTATTGGATTTTTGAGTTTTAAGTTTCTTATTCTGAGTTAGCAGTTTTTGCTCCTAGATTTAAGTAGCTTAATGTGTTTTAAACCTAAGTAGCTTTTCATTTCTAATTTCCTTACATTATAAGTTGTTAGGAATATCTTTTGAATTTAGATTTAAGCTTATTTTGAGCTTAGTACAAGTGTTTTAGCAAAAATTAGCTCAAAGGCCCACTTTCTGTAGACAGCTTATTCATAAGCTGTTTCAGAGCTTATATTTCATTTTCAGACCAAAAGTGTAGTTTTAAAGTTGTTTAAAATCAAGTTTTTAATAAGTTTGGGTATTTAGTTTTTGTTAAAAGTAAAAAATAAAAAAGTAAAAAAAAGTGGGGTTGCCAGACCTCGACCATCGACGTCTTGCCACAACATACAATCACGACTTAAACTTTGCTTCAATAGCTCATCAACATTTTCTTGCACATTCATACTTGTATCATTTCTCAATTCTCCTTTCTAATATATAAGCCGTAGCTTATCAAGGGCTTTTACAGCTTATTAGTTGATTAATTGTTTGTTTAGTTTTATTTTTCTCTTATTCCTTGTTGCTAGTAGGACTTTTCTTGATTTTTTGAGAATTTTTCCATTATTAGTTTATTTTCTAGGATTTTTCGTAGGTTTAAAAATTAAAAAATCAATAAAAAATAGAAAAAAGTTTCAGAAAATTACAAAAAAATAGTTTTTAGTTTTATAAAAATTACTTTTAGGTTTACATTCAGTAAAATCATTTTTACACCTTTTAGATTTTAATTTTCATTTTTGAGCCTTTAATTTTAAGTTTAAAAATAGGATTTTAATTTTAAAAATAGTTAAAAATAGTTTCCTGAGTTTTTATGTTATTTTAGACTTTTCTAAGTTTAAAAATCATTTTTCTAAATTTTTAGAACTTAATTTGCTATTTTTTAGGATTTAATTAGATTAAAATAGTTTTTAATTCATAATAAATTCAAAAATAATCAAAAAAATGTTTTTCTTCTTCTTAAAATTTTCTTTTACCCTATTTTAGGTTTAGAAATTAAGTTTGTATTTTTAGGGTTTAATTTTAGTGTATTTGCTTAATTGTCGCATTTCATTTGCTCCCGTTAATTAGTTTAAGTGTTTAATTGCTTTTAATTGTTTATTTTAATTGTTGCTTTTATTTAGTAGTTATAGATAATCAAAAATATCCTTTCTCTCATTCAAATCATCATCCGAGCTAAATCGTGGTTTCAATTTCACAAGTCGTTGGGGAAACGACCCGGGGGATCAGACTTTCCGGTTAAATATACGTATTATATATTATATATATCTTTTAAGAGTGAATTTTCCTTAGGGAATTTTCTTAATTGCTCTTGTGGTATTATATTATATATTTTATAGTGTATAAAACTATACATCATATTTCTCGAGTCTTGTGTCGATTTTCTATCTTTAGTACGATTAGGAATAAATTAGCACATTGCAAATCGGAATGTATAAAGTAGTCAAAACTCATGTATTTTTACTACCAACACACTTATTGGTACGTTCGAAGAATGAAGAATTATCGAAGGAATTATCCAGAGTTATTATGATCGTGAAGATGGTGAAATTACATCGAGGTTCGTGGTTAGTATTAAAAAAAATCACAATAAAAAAGAGGAAGAAAGTTTGAAGATAATCGTTTCGCAAGAACTTAGACTGAAGGAATTATATGAAGGATCGATTATTCGTTGATACATCTATAAGTCAACGATATAGAGTATTGTATAAAGTGATAGATATCACCACTTGTCTTATAAAAGTATGTAAAGTATGGGATGATTGGGAGTTAACCGTTACGGGAACGCCAACTTAGGTTGTTGTTTCTGATCAATGATCAAGACGTGTGTAATTAGTTGTGTCTTTTTCATGGTAACGGTCGAGAAAAAGTGTCTAGCAACTTGTATCTTGGACCTAGTCTATTTTTTTTTAACGGCGATTTATTAAAACACTAGCAAGGAGCTAGATCAAACAAGAACAATATAAGGGTGTTTTACGCGAATAAGGATGTGATCCGAAAGCATTTGGGTGGGGGTAAGCCTATGATAGAATACTCGTCACGGCCGAGCAATTGAGCTAATTAGTTACATGTTACCACATAGATTAGTTGAGTGATTTGAGTGTTTTCATCTTTCTATTTCGTGAGGTGTTTGGTTGTGTACTTGTAATAGATCAAATAAATGCTTAAACGGAAAAATTCTTGGGGATACATTTTTATAAACTTCTAAAGGCTACTTGAGGACAAGTAGGATTCAAGTGGAGGGATATTTGATGACATCAAATAACGTCACTTTTATAGCATCATTTATCTCATGTAAATTACCCATTTTGTATAATTCTGGCATGAATTGGTACTTAATTGCTTAAAGTTGTTATTTGTAGTAATTATGGAGTACTTTGTGAAGATTAGCTAAAAGGCACGCATTTTATTCTAGAGTACTTTATGAATTGATACTTAATTGCTTAAAGGCACGCATTTTGGAACTTAAATGAAGAGTTCAAGAAAGTCTACTGATTTGACTGCCAATACGCCGTATTATTCTAGACCTATACGACGTATCCAAGACTTTGATGAATTAAAAGACCATTGCCTGACTTTGAAGAATACACCATATCCACATCAACGATACGTCATATATAATACTTTAGTCAACGAAGAAAAACCAACTGGTTTTACATCAATACGCCGTATCCATCAAGAAGATACGGCGTATTCATGCCTGCACTTCACAAGAAACCACAAAGATACAAAGTCCAATACCCAGTATCCAGGATAACTCTATACGCCGTATTCAATATAAAGTAATAAAATATTCTGGAAGATATCGTACGTGAGGGTCTTTTATACCTCGAACAACCATCTTGTTTTCATGATTCATATTTTTCATTGAGGATTTTATTTGAAATCGATTTGTATACCATGCTTGAGACATGTCATAATAAAATAGTGACCTTAAGAGACAACTTATAATCAGAGCATGAGTAGCTATCTATGTATGGCTAGAGATTATTCAATGAATAATAAATTCATAAAATTTCTTTCGAGGATCAATAGAATATGATAATTCATTCTGAATATTCAGCTACTTCTCTCATCCTGAAGGAATTATCCTTCTTCTAGTCTTTACTCTAAGAAATCCCCAAAACGCCGTATCCCACATCGCCCGATACGACGTATCGACCTGTTTCCAGACTCTATAAATACCAAATCCTAAACTCAGTTTTAGGTATGCAAGAGAATCCCTAAACCACCAAGTCGACCAAGAGATGAATAAAGGAGCCTAAAAGGTCATAAAAAAGCCGCAAGATCATAGGAAAACTCTTATAATCTTCGCGCAACCAAATACGCGTTCGGTTAAGGTTTCTTTTCTTTAATCATTCATATATGAAACCGTGTGTATTTTTACAATGACTATCGGCTGATAACTTTAGGTATCAGCCATGATTATGAAGATTTAATGTTTGGTTTTTCATATTAATTGCTTAATTTATCGTTGAATGTTGATTATGTTTATCAATTTATACTTGTTTACGTGCTTAAGTATGCGACCTATCATTCAACTGGGTCTAGTCCTACATATTTAATACGCTGCAACTTCGGTGTTGTTTGGGCGTAGACTAAGAGTCCAGGATAGCTCTCCATATTGCAATTATATATCTAGAATCATAAGATCACAAATATTGACCTATCATTGCCTTTAGTTTAGTGAGCTTAGTTGAGACATAAGATGACCCTGGTATCAACGAGTACGTTCTTATTCCATTGGTAAGGACTCGAACAGTGGACTACTAGCATATAAAGAGCCGTTAAGCAGTAAGTGAGTAAAGTCTCCATGAGCTAGGGTTTAGCAAGAGCACCATTATTAATCTTATAAGATAAATTATAATCAACAAATGCTTGCTTTATGTGGATGCGTCTAATTGTGACAGAATTAGCGTGTCTAGGTCTTAGGAAGAAGTACCGCCTTAATCTTAAGAATGATATGCCGCCTCGAGATAAGTAATCATTAATAAACAAACTAACGTTCTGGTTGGATTAATAATGGCTAATACATTTTTCTTATATTTGGCTAGACCGATCTTTTATCTTTTGTTAATTTGCTTACGTGTGTTTTAGTGTCTTAAGTTAATTTTAGTTATCACAAAACCCGTGCCAGTCTCTCAGGCTGAAAACCCCCTTATCCGTTAGATTTAGGATTAACATAGGTTTAGCATAGGTTTAACATAGAATAGAATTAACATAGTTTAGATAATCAAAATATTAATAAATTGAAAAGATTGTTTCTCGCTCTTAGTGATCGACACCCTACTTACCACGAAACTATCACCGACTGGGTACACTGCCCGTTAAAGTGTTGTTTTTGATTAAGTCAGCAAAATATAAATTTAAAACTTGAAATCATAAAATTAACACCACACAACGACACACCAAGTTTTTGGCGCCGCTGTCGGGGAGTGAAGTTGTTTAATTCTTATTTATTAGTGTTTTAGTTTAAATTTAGTTTAGTTTTGATTAATTTGCATATTTGTGTGTGTTTGATTTATAGCATTGTATATTTTTGCATATTGTGTGTTTGTGTGTTTTCTGCATTGTTAAAGTCTGTTGTGACTTTCTGAGTCGAATACTCAATACGGCGTATTAAATTTCTTGGATACGACGAATAATTTTTTTTCAAACCGCTACAGCGTATTCGACTCTATCATCAATACGGCGTATTAAGCAGTTTAACAGTTTTCTTTCCTAGAAAATTTATTACAGGTAAATATGGACGACCCCAACGTTACTATGTAAGAATACATCAGGCTTGAGGAAGAAAAAGCTCGTAGGCGTGGTCAGGTGTATAACTGGGAGACTGTTACGTACGGTAAGATCTGGTGTAATGAAGACGTTTACGACCTCAGATCCATTGAAACTGAATTCCCAGCTATAGTCTTAAATGACGCGTTAACATCTGAAGTAACACTCTCGTGTGAACCCACGGTAAGTCCTCTTAACGACAATCAAATTGACTTTAGAATATCGTTTGACGAATCCGACGATGAAGATTACACGGAAATTTTTAACAAAGGCTCGTTATCTTATAAAATAATTTGTGTCGATGATTTGAAAACGGATTCGGAAAATGATAATGATAAAATCAATATGCCTTCGTTTCCGTCACCCAAGCCTACAGTCATTTATTTTAATGATTTAGACTTCTTTAAAGATTTCGAGAAAGAATTTCCAGCCATTGTTTACAATGATGCTCTAACGTCTAAATTAAATTTCGTAACAGAACCTACTATAAGTCCTCAACATATCGATGAATTTAATTTGAAAAATAAAACATCATTATCTGAATGTGATGAAGAGGAACAAAACGTTTTATACTTTAATGGTCTATTTCCTTTTAACGTAATTGATCCCGATAATTCAAAATTGGATAAGGACAATGATGATGATAAAATTGATATTAAACAGTCTTCGGGAGGTAATGTAATAAATACCAATAATGGTGCCTATGCACATGGGTCAAATAAGCTTTTAGAAACAAGTCATGATACATCTAATAAATTTTCCAAAACTGAATCTTTTATCAATGAATTAAATAATATCGTGGATTGGAATTGTCTTAACAACGGGATGCTATTAAATCTTATTAAGAATTTATATGTTGTGGAAAATGTAGAGGGGGGGGGGGGGTAAATACGTTTCTGATTAAAATCTTAAAATTTTTGCATCAAATACACGAACAAACGTGACTTAATATGAAACGTACCAAATATAGTCTATGACTATCTGAACAAAGGAAAACATAAAATAAGCACGTAGTCACAACACAAACACAAGCATGATTATAAAGTAAAGAGGTGACGATATGTAAAAGAGAAAGCAAACCGAACACAATGATTTATAGTGGTTCGGTCACGGAGCTCTTCTCCGCCCTATTTTACTCCCCGAGTACCCAACTCGAGAGTTACTTCACTAGATCAACAAACTCCCTTCTCGGCGGAGAAACCTTACACAACGTTGCTTACACTTTATCCGGTATTAAGCTAAATACCGAGTCTTATCACCGGAAGAACCAACCCATCATCACTTACACTTTATCCAGTACAAAGCTAAATACCGGATTCTTACATAAAGGGTAGAACCAACCCAACATCCCTTTCAACACAACAATACAACCCATATTCTAAACCGATAGAAATAACCCATATAACCTCCCAATAAGCCGTATCCCACATCGTCCGATATGGCGTATCGACTTGTTTCCAGACTCTATAAATACAAAATCCTAAACTCAGTTTTAGATATGCAAGTGAATCCTTAAACCACCAAGTCGACCAAGAGACGAATAAAGGAGCCTAGAAGGTCAGAAAAGAGCCTCAAGATCATAGGAAAACTCTTGTAATCTTTGCGCAACCAAATACGCGTTCGGTTAAGGTTTATTTTCTTTAATCGTTCATATATGAAACCGTGTGTACTTTTACAATGACTATCGGCTGATACCTTTAGGTATCAGCCATGATTATGAAGATTTAATGTTTGGTTTATTTATATTGATTGCTTAATTTATCATTGATTGTTGATTATGTTTATCAATTTATACTTGTTTACGTGCTTAAGTATGCGACCACTTCACCTGGGTCTAGTCCTACATATTTAATGTGTTGCAGCTTCGGTGTTGTTTGGGCGTAAGCTAAGAGTCTGGGATAGTTCTTCATATTGCAATTTATATATCTAGAATCATAGGATCACAAATATTGACCTATCATTGCCTTTAGTTTAGTGAGCTTAGTTGAGCCATAAGGTAACCTTGGTATCAACGAGTACGTTCTTATTCCATTGGTAAGGACTCAGACAGTGGACTACTAGTATATAAAGAGCCGTTAAGCAGTAAATGGGTAAAGTCTCTATGGTCTAGGGTTTAGCAAGATCACCATTATTTAATCTCATAAAATAACTTAAAATCAAAAAATCTTCTTGATGTATGATGCGTCTAATTGTGACAGAATTAGCATGTCTAGGTCTTAGAAAGAAGTACCGCCTTAATCTTAAGAATGATATGCCGCCTCGAGATAAGTAATCATTGCACTAAATAAACAAACAACGTTCATGACTGGATAATGATGGCTTAAACTATTTCTTATATTTTGCTTAACCCGCTCTTTTAATATTGTTAAATTTTCTTAGCGCGTGTTTTTAGTGTCTTAAGTTGATTTTAGTCACCACAAAACCCGTGCCAGTCTCTCATGCTGAAAACCCCCCTAATCCGTTAGATTTAGGATTAGCATAAGTTTAACATAGAATAGAATTAACTTAGTTTAGATAACCAAAATATTAATAAATTGAAAAGATTGTTTCTCACTCTTAGTGTCGAACAAGTGCCCTACTTATCGCCGAAACTAGAGCGGACTTCCACCTGACCGGTACACTGGCCTTAAAGTTGTTTGTTTTTGGTTTAAGTCGCAAGAGAATATAAATTTAAAACTTGAGAAAATCATAAAATAAACACCACACAAACGACACCTCAGTAGCAATTATATCAATTACTCAAGAGTATTCCTAAGCAAAGAGTAATCTATGGGTCAAAGGTTCGGCCGCACGATTCGGATTTTTTGTTTTCTCACGGTTCAGCTCCAGTTAACGACGACGACGACTCGTTAGTCGAAGAGATGTCACCCGTCAAGAAGCCTTCAAAACGTCCTTCAAGGGCCAAGGCCAAGAAGAATGATGGCAAGGACAATAAGCCGCCAAAAGACTAGACAAAGGCGAAAGAGATCGCGTTGTGCCAGGCAGGCTTGGTGCGATGTGTTAGAAAATAGCGAGAAAGGAAACAGTATGATGGTAAGAGGGGTTTGGTAAAGCGGTATTAAACTACTTTGAAATGGAAATCTGTTCGACGAAGGGTAACCGAACGTTCGATTCAATTCGCAATGTAAAAATAGGGTTCGCCCTAGAATTGGTTGTTTTTACGCCATCATTAATAATATTCAAGAGAATCACGAAAGTGGTTTAAATGACCTCGATGTGTACCAAAAATCTTGTGCAAAATAGAAAATGATGTATAGGCATGCCTTTACGTTGGGGCATTGCTATAACATTTTAAAAAATCACCAAGGTTGGTTGGAGATTGAGATGCCTAATTTTTACAAGAATACAAAGGGGCAAAAAAATCAAAGACTTCAGAAACCACCTCTGGTTCAGCATCAGGTGGCTTTAAATTGAATGATGAAGCGGATGAGTATGAAGAGGCTCGAGAACATCGACCACTGGGTTGTGATGATGCAAAGGCCAAGAAGAAATCAACTACGTCCCTCATCGAAGGGTGATTGAGGTTGTTCATTAGATACAAATAAAATACAATATACAAGAATAATTTTCAAAAGAGTAATTAAGAAAATCCCAAGAAAATTCACGTCTCAAAAATATATATAATATATAATATAAATTCGTTATATTTAACGCGAGTAAATATGATCACCCGAGTCGATTCCCCTCCCCAACGACTAGTGAAATTGAAACCAATTGTTAAAGCGTTAGATTCTGATTTTAAATGAAGCAAATATATTTTTTTTAAGCTGATATCTACTAAATAAAAGCAACAATTAAAAATGGAAACTTAAAGACAATTTAAACAATTGCGATTATCAAATAAACACTACGATTAAAGCAAATAGATAGAATTAAGCCTAAATTGCAAACTAATTTCCTACACCTAAGTTAGGATAAAAGAAAAATTTTAAGTAAAATAAAAATAATTTTTTAGATTATTTTGAATTTTATCAATTAAATAACTATTTAATTTAATTAATATCCTAAAAAAAAAAAAGAAAAATTAATTGAAATTATATATTTTCCTTCTCTTAAAGTAAAATAAGTAAAAGAAAATTTTAAGAAAAAGAATTACTATTTTTGGCTTTTAGTTAAAAGAGTAATTTTTCTAAAATTGAAACTAATTAAAAAACTATACAAAATAATAAACATTAAACATGAAATCCTAAAATTTTTATAAAATTATAAACTATAAAAATAAAAATGCAGAAATTTATAAAAAATAAAGCCCTACTTTTCACTTTTTTGTAAAAACTTATTAAAACTAAACCCTAAATTACTATTTAAAACCATAATTAAACTTAATTAAAATACTTAGCTAAAGGACTTGGCGAAAGGACTAATGATGTTAATCAATGAAGGACAACATTGGCATTTTACACTAAACTGACAAAGGATCAACTAAGTTAACAAGCAAATATCAAAAAATTAAAAACCTACCCTGAAACCCTAACCCGATTCAAACAAGTCCATTTAGGCTTAAAAAAAGTTTGAGAACTAAAAGTGCTTTTCAGCAAAAACTTAAAGAAGAAAATTAAAAAATTTGTCTTGGGAGAGCAACTTAAAAAAGCACTATTGTGCTGAAACCCACTAATAACACTAAACATGCTTATTATAAGTTGCTTTTACAGAAACAAGGGCCATCCATGTTTTACTAAATAAGAGCACTATAAAGCTCAAAATAAATCTTAAGTGAAATCTAAAAGCTGTTCTAAACTCCCTAAGATGTGCTTAATCTAGTTGAGAAAAGAAGCAAAAGCTGGAAACACTTTTAAGCTGTTGAAAATGATCATGAAAATGGCTAACTCATGAATTAAGCTAAATTGCACAAAATCAAATTAAGCTAAAAAGCTCAAAAAGCTAAACTAGACTATAAGCTTCAGAGAATTTAAAAATCAACTTATTAACTATCTATTTAAGCAATAAAATCAACTACTTAAGAGTGCCTAGAATTTCATATTGTTTTAGAAACTAAATATTTAACCTACTGTTTAGGTGTTTTCCCAGGTTTTTAGTGACTTTGAGAGCTGAATTAAGCTAGAAAATGCAAATTAAGACTTAATCTATAATAAACTATACCTAGACTTTATCCTATTTGAATTAAAGGACCTAAGACCTATTTTTACTTAGCTAAAATTAAATTCAAAAGTGACAGTAGGAATAGCTTGGTTATCCTGCTGATTGCAACTTTGCACAATTGCAAAATAAAAGTGCACGGTTACTATGGAGTGATCCTGCAATAATACAAACACACTTGACATATTGAATAGCTAACCAATTGAGTGCAAAAATAAAATGCAAGCAAGATCTAAGCCTTGGAGGGCTTAGATCAAATCTTCACAAGCTTAAGGTATAAGAAAAAAATGCCCTGGTGCTGGCACACTTAAAATAAGCTCAAACTCTTTAAATTTTCAAAACTAACTTATGAAAACTCATTTCCTATTGTTTTTAACTGAAATCAAAGCTGTCTCAAAAGGTTTGCACAAAAGCTTTTGACTTTAGATAGTCAAATAAGCTTAAACCAAACACTCCTGTACACTCATTTGACAATTTAATAAAAAACTTTAGGAATGAATATCTAACTTACAAACCTATGATACTATATGATTAATAGCATTTTACCTGACTTAACAAACATAATCTAACACTAGTTAACTAGATATCAAAGATCTATACTATGCTATAATATTTTTGGTTTTTTATAGTTTAATGACAAGTGATATATAAAACTATAATCTAGACTTAGAGAAGCAAAAACAGATAAACTATTATGATAGTTAAGCTAGATAAAACACAAATAAGCACTAATAAGCAAATTAAATAAGCAAATAAGCAGATCTAAGTTTAAAAGCAATAAAACAAATATTTAAAAAGCAGAATTAAGAAAAACATACAAAGGCCTCTAGTTGAACAGAGACCATTTTAAGGTAGCTACAAGACTCCCTAGCTTATTAAATAACTAGGGTATAAGTCCATGGGATCTCATCCATTACTAGATCCCTTTCCAAAAGCTTTTATCCACAAGTGAAGGTAATTTAAGCTAGTAATTTGTTTCAAGTATGATTAGGGTTGAGTTAAGCTCAAATCATAAGCTTAAAGACTTATGAGAAGCTGTCGTCTCGAGATAAGTAATCATTGCACTAAATAAACAAACCAACGTTCTGATTGGATTAATGATGGCTAATACAGTTTTCTTATATTTGGCTAGACCGCTTTTTTATCTTTTGTTAATTTTTTTACGTGTGTTTTAGTGTCTTAAGTTGATTTTAGTCACCACAAAACCCGTGCCAGTCTCTCATGCTGAAAACCCTCCTTATCCGTTAGATTTAGGATTAGCATAAGTTTAACATAGAATCGAATTAACTTAGTTTAGATAACTAAAATATTAATAAATTGAAAAGATTGTTTCTCACTCTTAGTGATCGACACCCTACTTACCCCGAAACTACCACCGACCGGGTACACTGGCAGTTAAAGTGTTGTTTTTGGTTAAGTCGAAAAAATGTAAATTTAAAACTTGAAATAATAAAATTAACACCACACAACGACACATCAGAGCAATTATTCAATACTCAAGAGTATTCTATGGGTCAAGGTTCGGCGCACGATTCGGCTCTCGGTTCAGCTCTAGTTAACGACGACGACGACTCGTCAGTCGAAGAGATGTCACCCGTCAAGAAGCCCTCGAAATGTCCTTCAAGGGCCAAGGCCAAGAAGAATGATGGCAAGGATAATAAGCCGCCAAAAGACTGGACAAAGGCAAAAGAGATCGCGTTGTGCGAGGCAGGCTTGGGGCGATGTGTCAGAAAATAGCGAGAAAGGAAACAGTATGAAGGTAAAGGGGTTTTGGGAAGAGGTTATTAACTACTTTGAAATGGAAACTGGTTCGACGAGAGGGTACGACTCGATTCTTAGCAAATGGAAAAATAGGGTTCGCCCTAAAATTGGTTGTTTTTGCGCCATCATTAATAATATTCAAGAGAATCACGAAAGTGGTTTAAATGACCTCGATGTGTACCAAAAATCTTGTGCAAAATACAAAATGATGTATAAGCATGACTTTACGTTGAGGCATTGCTATAACATTTAAAAAAATCACCAAGGTTGGTTAGAGATTGAGATGCCTAATTTTTACAAGAATACAAAGGGGCAAAAAAATCAAAGACTTCAGAAACCACCTCTGGTTCAGCATCAGGTGGCTTTAATTTGAATGATGAAGCAGATGAGTATGAAGAGGCTCGAGAACATCGACCACTAGGTTATGATGATGCAAAGGCCAAGAAGAAATCAACTGCGTCCTCTCGTGAGGGATCTTCTTCATTTGTTGATTTGGTAGCCGACAAATACATAGGCATCAAGTCGACAAAATGGGAAAAGATGCAGGAGCAAAAAGACTCCTACATCCAATTGAAGAATTGAGAGTTGGATATCCAGGAGGCGGCGCGTAAGGAAGCGGCGGATTTAAAAAAACGACAACAAGAAATACAGCGTCGAAAACTTCGATTAGCCAAAAAAAGAAACGGGACAAAGACATCATATTCTATAATTCAGTAATCGACCACTCTTTGCCCGCTTTACAACAACAAAAGCTGCAGGAATGATGAAATCAAGGAAACCTATAACTTAGATTATTAGTGTCTTAAGTTTTTAATTAATTGTCATGTTTTTATTTGAATAATTATGTAATGTTTTTAATTTTATTATGTAATGTTTTTATTATTAATTAAATTTATTTTTGTTTTAAAAAATTGAAAAATAAATGAAGGTCGCTTTATAGTGGCAAAAAGTCGCCCGTAGGTTGCCGGAGAAAGAAAACTTATGTGGCAAGGGAAAATGGAGGTCGCTGGTGGTCCTTATAGTGGGTAGCAAAAAAAATCATTCCATATAAGTATATAACCATTATGTATATTTAGCTTCTAGTCATTTAAACAAAGCTTTTGTTTCTAGGATCTTGTACTAATAATACAAAAAACTACAGTAGTAGATATAAAAAGGCTTAAAAATCTTTCTATCAAGTCATTTGTGAGCTTGGTAGTGTTCTTTACACATATAATTTATACAGTACAGTTTTAGCCTTTCTAATGATATAAAAAAAGACAAACTACGAAAATATCTATAACTTATATATGGGGCTAAATATGACTAGATTAATATGATTTAGTGACTCAACTCCACCTCAACGATGACATTGACACAAGATTAAAACCCTAATACATACATGAATTTTTATCAAATACATACGCCTCATTTTTTATTAAAACCCTAATAATCCTGTATCACACGAACATCTTCTTCTTAGTTTTTTGTTTTGGTTTTGATTCTCAGTTGTAGATTGTGTGGCTTATCTGGAACAAAGACCACTATATACTCTATAATTAACAACCACCATGGAAGGTGAGATATATCTTTGTATCATATTATGGGTGCTCTCTTTAAATTACTAACATGTAGATAAAAGGTTTGGTACTACAATGGCGTTTATGGATTCTAAAAGCAGTGATGCTCAAGTTACTTTCCCTGAAAGAGTATATACTACAGGTTTGTTCTTTCCATAAAGTAATTTCATCGCCAGTTTGATTCAAAAATCTTATCAAGTTGAAAGATTGAATTATGGGAAATAATGTAGACATCGTATAATGATGCAGACACCATATTCATATATTTAACAATATATATTGGTCCAGTTCTGCTAATATGTTCATAAAGCATATTTAGATTTAGATATTTGGTTCTGAATGTTGAATCACACTTTAAAAATAGTTTAATTATTGTTGTTGTTTGTTATTTATAAACATTATATTCCATGATGTATGGTTGTGTTTTATGTAACAGCTCAAAATGGTTTATTGTCTTTATACTGATTTACTTATTAATAAGACCGCTTTTTAATGTTGCATTAACCAGAACTGCCGAGAGATAACTTAAAGCAGTACTTGGACTATATGTTGGTTTTTATATAGGAGAATGGACCCTCTTTCCAAACAAGAACGATTTGAGGTGAGATTATTAGCCTATTCTTCATATTAATCTGCCGTTGTTTTGTAAGAATGTTGTGTTAATCGATCTCTTTTAATTTTATAGATTAGTTACAGAGATTTTATTCAATCTCTATTGCAAGTAAGTTATTTGTGTATTCTCTTTCATAATTTTCCAGATTACTTCACAAAATCATCTTTCTTTGATCTACTACT
>BQNB010149204.1:0-12075 GCA_026074375.1 Tanacetum coccineum | reverse complement strand
ATATATATATATATATATTTTAAGGTGTGGTTTGGATGAATCACTCATGTTCTAAGGGTTGGACTACATTACAAGGTTGGCTGTAAATTTATCCAAAATTGGCATACAAACCTGAAAATTACTTTAATCACTTGATTAAATGATTACTCGTTTTAAACTGATGTATTTTGTGTGTGTGAATATACAGTTAAGCATGACGTCTACTCAAATTGATTATGGGTGATTGTTAGAAGCTATTGATATGGAAGCTTATGCCGATGTCGAATCTGTTGTTTTTTACGGCCGAATGTGATTTTGTTAGTGTTTTGTAGAACATATACAGTAACTTAGAATGTATATAATGCTAGTTATAACTATCATTTTGAAGTAAATAAAAAATTCAGGTTCATATTGAAGACGTATAGTATGGACCGACCCAACCCACACATACTATTATGGGCTTGGTAACTGATACTAGACCTCTGACCTAGTATCGCGGTCACGGCTACTTGGGCCCGCAGGTCATGGCTACCGGCACGCTGTCCGTGGCCGCGGTATCCTTACATATTATCTCTAAGGATAACCTAATTAAATAAGAGATATGATTTACTTATTTAAATTATCTAGGATAATACCGAATCCCTAAAGTATCGGCCGTATCTTGGGCCGAACGATACGGAAACCCTAAGGGGTATTCAGCCTATAAAAGGAACGCAATTATCATCAATACAAGTATCTCGCAAACCCTAATTACGCTCGATTACTCTCTTAAAGTCACATACTTACTCTTACGCTGGAGTTTAATCGTGGGATTCATTCCCACGATAAGGTTAACGATGTCTTATTCCTTGTGCAGGGTTCTCCGAACAAATTCACTTGGTACAAGAACAAGGCACTTCATAACCGAATAGCAGCCTATTCGGACCAAACAAAACCTGACCTAACTTTTGTATCAACAAGTTGGCGCCATCTGTGGGACCCAACACTAGGAATTACTCTTAGGAAAATGAGCGCAATAGCTAATACAACCCCCATTGTGACTACTGTCACGAAACCTACTACCAATGAAAAGACGCCGAAAGAGGCGGATGCCACACCCAGGGTGAACTTCCAGGATTTGTGTGAAGAACATTACGAGGATATCCTGCAGGTCATTATGGACAAGATTTGCCGTGACAAGCGAAAAGAAGTCCATGCTAGGCTGGACTTCGAAGAAAGTCCCAAGAAAAGAAGAATAAGAGAAGGCTCTCAAAACTCAAGTGCCAGGACCTTGTTCGCAAGGTATCATAATCCATCAGAGAGACCGAAAGTACGGGACCGGTTAAGATACAATGAGCGACATGTGCTTGACCGACTAGGTCATCGAAGGCAGAGCGTATTCGATCGACTTAGTGATACTTACTCGCCATGCACAACTAAATCCGGACCGGACAGACCAAACTCTAGGGATCGTTCCTACAGTAGAAGCTGCCCTCACAGGCAGGACTCTTCTAACAGAGATCGTCCTCGGAGCAGAGACCGATCCTGTGGCGTCAAAGAGTCATATGATAATACCCGCTCCTCCTGTGAGACAGGGACCAAACATGGATATTGCTCGCGCGACAGAGACCACCCCCGTTATTATAAAAAGGGTAAGGAAAGTGAATCCCCATCATCCCGCGTATCAGAGAGCGGCACTAACGATTGGGGACACTAGAAGTCAAGGTCAAAAAGACACAAGTCTACGGATGAGGATGACTTGGCGGTGCCCTGGATATGTGAAGAGGTGGATCCATTCACACCCCGAATCCGTAACTTCAATAGGAGCCGCAAGAGTATGGTTCGATGAGCTCCCTCCGGAGAGCATAAATGGATACAAGGATCTCAAAGCAACCTTCTTAGCATACCTCATGCAACAAAAGAGGTATGTCAAAGATCCTGTCAAAATCCACAATATCAAACAAAGAGACGGAGAGACCATCGAGGAGTTCATGGAACGATTCAAGGTGGAAACTAGACGCATGAAGGGAGCCCCCGAGTGCATGTGGATCTTCGGATTCATGCATGGGGTTAACAACCTTGAATTCACAAAGCGCCTTAACGAACATGTTCCAAAGACCATGGAGGAAATGATGATCACCACCACTGCCTTCATACGGTAAGAAGCTGCCGCTGCTGGCAAAAAGAAAGGTCACACATCGTGGAGGACACAAGACCAGTCAAAGCGGAACGGTTCAGAGCAGAGGTCTGACTTCCGAGGTCAGCCAACGGATAAACAGGGGTCTAGCAAGTTTACCCCCCTTACAAGAACACCCAAAGAAATCCTCACGACCGAAGCAGGAAAGTTCAAACCGCCACCCCCTATGGTAATCCCGGTGGAGAAGAGAAGCAGCAACAAGTTTTGCGACTTCCACAATGATAAAGGACATAGTACGGACGAGTGTATGCAGTTAAAAAAGCAGATCGAAGAATTGGTGTGAGCGGGCAAGCTCTCGCATTTAATTAAAGAAATTAAGCAGGGGAGAGATCAACTAAAAGTAGGGAAAAAGGAAGCACCGGCCAAGGATAAGTCCATGGCAATCTATATGATACAACCATGGCATAGAATGACAAGGCAGAAAGTAACTCAAAGCTTCGAACGTGTTAGTGAAATTACATTCTCTTCACTAACAACCAGTAGTGGGATAGAAGGTTCGCTTGTTATAGAAGCGGAAATTGGTGGGCACATGATTCACCGCATGTATGTAGACGGAGGTTCCTCGACGAAAGTGCTCTATGAGCACTGATTCAACCAACTCCGACTGAAAATCAAGAACCAAATGGTCCCAGCAATGACATCGTTAACCGGTTTTAGTAAAGAAACTATATGGCCGTAACTTAGGATCTTAGTAACAATAGGAGATGCAGATCATTCTACAAGAGCATGGATGAATTTCATTATCGTAAGGTCATTATCACCATACAATCGTATCATTGAAAGACCGGGAATATGAGAAATCCAAGCGGTGCCATCCACAGCCCACGAAATGCTTAAGTTCCTAGTTGACGGAGGAATAGTGACTATTTGTAGCACTATCTTGATCTCGGCTGAGTGCGCCACGATGATTATATCATCTAAGGAGATACCCAAAGAGTCCGAGGTCCGTCATGAAAATTTTAAAGTAGGTGTACACCCGAATTTCCCTGATTAGGAGGTAGCAATCGGAGGGACGCTATCCGCGAAAGAACGGACGGAACTATGTTCACTCCTAAAGAAAAACTTAGACATATTCGCATGGCAACCGTCAGACATGACAGGAGTACCGCGATCAATAGTGGAACATCGACTCAATATCCGGGAAGGGTATTCGCCCGTTCGATAGAAGAAAAGGGGCCAGGCCCCAGAGCGTGCAAAAGCCATCCAAGCGGAGGTATCAAAACTAGTAGAGGCAGGAATCATGAGAGAAGTCTATTACCATGAATGGCTGTCTAATCCAGTCATGGTGAAAAATCACGACGGTAGCTGGCGGATGTGCGTGGATTTCACGGACTTAAACAAGGCCTGTCCGCAGGATTGTTACCCCCTTCCGGAAATTAACTGGAAAGTTGAATCTCTCTACGGCTACCCCTTTAAGTGCTTTTTGGACACTTACAAAGGTTATCACCAGATACAGATGGCAGAGTCAGACGAAGAGAAAACGACTTTCCACACCAGCCAAGGGGTATATTGCTATACCAAAATGCCTTGCGGCCTCAAAAACGCTGGCGCCACATACCAGCGGCTGGTGGACAAGGCTTTTGATAGCCAGGTTGGTAGGAACATAGAAGTGTACATTGATGACTTGGTTATTAAGAGCCATACAGAAGCGGAAATGCTAAGAGATATTGATGAAACGTTTCGTATGTTATGCAAAATCAACATGAAGGTCAACCCAAAAAAATGTACGTTTGAGGTAGTGGAAGGAATGTTCCTGGGGTACATGATTAGCCAGGAAGGATAAAACCATGCCCTAACAAAACATAAGTTGTATTACAACTCTCGTCCCCACGGACAATCAAAGAGGTCCAGAGCCTCAATGGGAAGTTGGCTAGTTTGAACAGATTCCTTTTCAATTTAGCGGAAAGGTCCTTACCGCTATTTAAAACATTGAAGAAGTGCATTAAAAAGAGTGACTTTCATTGGACACCAGAAACATAACAAGCCTTCAAGCAACTAAAGCAGCACCTGTCAAAGCCACCCCTGCTGGTAGCACCTAAGCCAAAGGAGGAACTGAATGTATACCTGTCCGCCACCCACGAAGCTATTAGTGCGGTCTTGATGACTGAAAGGGGCACGGTTTAGACGTCGGTCTACTTCGTAAGCCACACATTGCAGGGCCCTGAACTAAACTATACCCCAATGGAAAAGTTAGTTCTATCACTGGTTTTTGCTGCCAAGAGGTTGCGGAGGACGATTACAAAAATGAAGCGTCATGCTGGGAGAACACAATATCACTTATCGGCCAAGGACGTCGGTGAAAGCACAAATCCTTGCGGATTTACTTATAGAGAAGCCAGACGAAAGTCTGTCGGACACATCAGTGGTTGAAACCCCGCAAGAGTAGTTGACACTCTTCACGGATGGATCATCATGTGTAGATGGATCTAGCGCTGGCTTAATACTGACAAGCCCAGAGGTAAAGGAGTTTACTTACGCGCTAAGATTTCAGTTCACCGCCTCTAACAACAAGGTAGAGTATGAGGCACTAATCGTTGGCCTACGGATCATGGTGCAGATGGGGGTACGCAATGTACACGTGAGTGTAGACTCTAAGTTGGTAGTAAACCAAGTCCTAGGGGCATACATCGCTAAAGAAGAAAATATGATCAAATACTTGGAGAAGGTCAAAAGCCTGGTCAGCGGCTTCGCTAACTTCTCTATAAGCAAAGTACCATGAAGTAAAAACAAGAAAGCAGATGCCCTGAGCAAGATTGCGTCAACCAGCTTTGCGCATTTATCCAAACAGGTCTTGGTCGAAATACTTAAAGAAAAGTCTATACAGGAGAAGGAGGTGACGACAGTGGTAGAGGAAGATGGACCAACATGGATGACACCAATAATAGAATATTTGAAAGAAGGGACTCTTCCAGACAATAGAAAAGAGGCAAGCAAACTCCATATCAAGGCAAGACAGTACAAATTGTTAGAGGGAATTCTTTACAGATGGTCATTCCTAAAGCTATGGCTGCGGTGTGTCGGACCACTCAAAGCGGATTATGTGATCCGAGAAATTCATGAGGGGTCATGCAGTATGCACGCAGGACCACGGTCCGTGGTAGCCAAAGCCATGCGGCTGGGATATCATTGGCCAACCATGCACCGGGATGCACGAGAGATGATACGCACATGCAACGATTGTCAAATACATAATCCCGTGCCAAGAAACCCCCAACATCCGCTAACTCCAATCACGGCCCCGTAGCCATTCTACAAGTGGGGAATTGACATAGCTGGTCCTTTCCCGGAAGGACCAGGAAAGGTCAAATTTTTGATAGTCGTCATGGATTATTTCATGAAATGGATAGAAGCGAAAGCCATGGCGACAATCACAGGCAATTAGGTGAAAACATTCATATGGGACAACATCGTATGCCGCTTCGGTCTCCCAGGAGAAATAGTCTCGGACAACGGCAAACAATTCAGTGACAACCCGTTCAAGGATTGGTGTGACAAATTGAACATCACACAACGATTTGCCTCAGTGAAGCAGCCTCAGTCCAATAGACTTGTAGAAAGAGAAAACCGGAGCTTGGTGGAGGGAATCAAGGCCCGCCTGGGCGAGGGAAACAAGAATTAGATCGAAGAACTCCCCCATGTCCTCTGGGCCCATCGTACAATGATTAAGTCAAGCCATGGCGACACCTCTTTCTCCTTGACCTATGGAACAGAAGCCGTCATACTCGTAGAGATAGGAATGCCAACGTACCGCACCGCAGCAGTGGACGCCGTACACAACGATGAAGAGCTAGTGCTAAATTTGGATTTACTAGTAGAACGGCGTGAACGCGCAGCAATTCGTGAAGCAAAAACCAAATTAAAAATGGCAAAATATTACAATGCCAAGGTCCGCGGTGTTACTTTCAGGCCAGGAGACTTTGTCTACCATAGTAACGACGCTAGTCATGCTATAGGAGGAGGGAAGCTCGGTCCAAAGTGGGAAGGACCTTACGAGGTAACGGAAGCACTAGGAGATGAAGCATATAAAATGAGATCTACGGACGGAACGGTCCTCTCAAGGATGTGGAACATCGCTAATCTAAAAAAGTGTTACCTCTGAGGCACGACTCATGCATGGATGAATTCGCATTACAATTAGGACACAATGCCTTTTTATATAACACAAAACTTGTCATTTATTTATTCTTTTTAGTTTTTGCCTTTGCTTTTTAACTTCATGCTATTTGTCATTCATGACTATTTTTGAATAATTATAGGCCAAATATCCTTATAATGGGCCTGCTACATAAGAGGGTTGCAACCCTAGTGGCTACGGATCCTGTGTCCTAAATCGGCATACACCTAAGACGTTAGGTGCATAAACGAAGACTCCCACTGAGCATGTAAGACACTACAAGTGTAAATTATACCAATGGATAATGCATTATAAACATTATTCATCACGAACATCCATGGAAATATTACAAACAAACAAAATTGTCTAAGTACCACAGACGGTACTATGGCCAATCTCAATTATACATAGGCGGTAAGGACTTGGATCTGAGTAGCCTCGGAGATGCCTCATCTTCAGATATATCTGTCTGCGTCGCAGCATCTTCAAGTAGGATGGCATGACCCTGAGGGGCAATGGTAGGAACTGATACAAGGACACCATCAGATCTGGCATGATGGGCAGAACCAATACCGTGAGTGCGGCATACAACCCTAAACTTTTTCTTTTTTTCGATGCGACTTATGTTCGCCGCGATGACGTCCCCCAACAATATTTCTTCTTTACAAGCCCAGGGATCCTTAGGGTCGCGCACATCCAGGTATACAGGTATTGTGAGCTGGGGAGAAGCTCACGGATCCACTGTGGAGCATCTTCTCCGGTATTGCTCTCTAAGTGTAAGGACGCCATAATTAAATCTAGTAGGGCATCCTTTAATTTTTCCAGCTGATCGATCAATGGGTATTTTAAATCCTTCAAAGCATGTAGGGCCGCGATGTATTTATTGTCGGCCTCAGGATCGTATGCCTCGATTACTGCTAAGTGTAACTTAGCCTCTCCCTGTTTTACACCATCTTCGAGTCCCTCACTCGTACCTTTGACGATCCCCGCAGACACGACATTAGCAAACGTCCGCCTTAACTCAATAGATTCAGCACATTTCATTACAGCTAGGCGCAGGCCGTGCCCGATAACCCATCGGCGACTTGCGATCGCTGTCAGCATATGAGGGTACAACTCCTCATCAAAGTCTATGCTCAGCGCATCCAGACGTGCATCCATTTCCGCACAACGCTTCTCCAGCTTGTCATCCTCATACTTTTTAAACTCCTCAAAAATGACCTTTATTCTTTCCTCGCCTGTAACCAGTGCTTGAAGGGTAGACACTTGCTGGGACAGTTGATTGTTCATTAATTGAAGTTCGGAAAGCTTAGCACGGAGGCTTTCCAACTCCTTGGCTAGTTTCGCATTCTTAGCCTCCGTGGCCTTTTTCATGTCAGCCTCGGCCTCCAGCAGGGTCTCTAGGTTTTTCGTTTGATTACGGAGGCCATGCACTTCCGTTTCGACAACCTTGAGGGATTCAACTTCTTCGCCTAACCTTTTTATCTCCTCCTCCCTGACTTGGATTCTCTCATTACGTCTGGCTACCTGGGCTCTGGCTTTCTTCAACAGTCTAACCTCTTGTTCGAACCTTAACCTCAGTTGAGAACCCAGAGCTACTTGCCACGCCAGGTTTATATTATACTGGGCTAAGAATTCAGTATTGGGCAAGTGGCGAAGCTCAGAGAAGTACCCCGACAGCACTGTGTGATCTACCATATCTTGGCACGCCTCTAGGGTGTCCAGCCAACAGTCATTGGTCACACCCCACCCAAGTTGATACATAGCTCCGGGTGACTTTTCTACGGATAGGACAAACATAGATCTATTTGACTCCGAACTCTTCGCAAAAAACAAGCCCGGTACCTCTGTAGTAACCACACCTCCAGCAGGGATCTCGGTGTTCGAGACTCTAGAAGATCTGTGATCACAGTAGGAGGCACGATTACTTTGTTAGTATAGCCATCTAGGACATATCAAAATATTATAAGAAGCAAGAAACAAAAGACTAGAACACTTACTGGGCAATGTCTTGCTGGGAATACGGGTGCGGCTTCGCATAAGACAATGGCTCCGGATCGCTCACATCTGCAGGAGTCTCTTGGGCAGCAGAGGTAAAGGTAGAGTCCGCTCCTAATCCCATCGCAGCTAGGGATTTGCCTCCACGAGTACCCTGTTCATGAAAGACGGGAGCATGATCCTTTCTCAAAACTTTGGGCGGTGCATTTGCTTCCGCCTCCGGATTGTCCCTCTTGCGGCGCCTTTTGTTCACATGTGGCCTCATAGCGGCCACTTCCTTTTCTAGCCTTGGTTCTTGGACAACCTCCGTGGTTGTCGCAACCTCTTCTGAGGGGGGAGGAGGTTTCTTGCGACAATTCATCCTGGGCTTGACCTGTCGTCCCGTCCCCCTCAGTTATCCTCTAGGGTGAATCCTCGTTGGCAAAGTCCAGGTATGACTTCTTCACGGTGGACGGTGTTCCTAAAGAACCTGACGCTGCGGTAGCGTCCTCCATGACTATCACACAGTTGGCGGAGGCAGTCAATAGGGGTACCGCATGAGCAGCACTAGGACAGGTCCTCGTCTTTACCTTAGTAGGATTTGGAGTACTAATCAAGTTAAACAAATCCATATCTGCATTTACAAGGAAACTGTTAGTTTATTCTCACGAATATATGAGAAGTAAATGCTAGTTTACACACACCCACCCCGGTCATCGTCATTAAGGAAAGTGGGGTACACGTCATCCCCCATAAAGTATCTCCGGCTCAATCCTACTATGCATAACAGAGCTTCTGATTGTTTTTGGATAGGGGTACGACGTGTGTTCAATACTGCTACATCCTCCGCGGAGTAGGTACCCTTTACTGACATCTCATCCTTTGGATCATTTATGTACCAGTCCACGACGGTGGGGAAAACACTCTCGTCCACCCAAAAAAATCAGTTGTTCCAGTTCTTCAAGGAATCCAGAGGTTTTGTATAACACTGTGGGGTGTTCTTTCCCGGTCGTTTACTGAACGACATCCATCCCGCATTATAAGAAGGAATGTAAAACACACGAAACAAATTTAGTGAGGGAAATATGTGGAGGACGCGACAGTTGATTTCGAAATGACTCACTTTGGCTGTGCCTATCACTGACAGTTGTGACAAATGAATTTGGTAATGACCAAGGATATCGAAGAGAAATTGTGATATGGGGAGGCGAAAATTTGCAAAATCAAAAAACTTGGTGTACACACCGACTTTGCCCTCCAGAAAATCCACGATCCTTTCCTCTGTACCAAGCAATTCCGGATGCAGATCCTCTGATATGTCGTACTCCGAGGTAAACTCAAGAAGATACTCTAGGGAGATGGTTGATACGGGAGTCTCAAGTTGTATTGTGTCCCTACCCATTTTTAAATAGTTTTACAAAGTGGCGCGGTGTACTAACCTGGCGTAAGGAGATTCTGTGGGAATACGTAACGTGTGCGGCTGTATGTGTGAAAATGGTGGTTTTGATTTGAAAACTGTGTAGACATGAACAGTCATCGCTGATCCTATTTATACTATGTCCTCGACAATTGTGCACAGTTAGATGTTTGACACGTGTCCCCACTTACATTTTGGATGGATCAGATGGAGAGGTAGGTGAAACGTTTATGGGCCCACATGTCCCATCACTTAGCCGTTTTCGTCATTTTTTGGTATACGGGCCCTATTATTCGGCTACATGGCCCAACTTACAGTTTCAGAGGCTACGCATTTCAAGGAAGGTTCACGGTATTTGTAGTCTAGGAACCGTGACCGCGGTCCCGGCCACGGCCACACTTCCTAGACTGGGGGGACATGATGACGTATAGTATGGACCGACCAGGCCCACACATACTATTATGGGCTTGGTAACTGATACTGGACCTCCGGCCCAGTATCGCGGTCATGGCTACTTGGGTCCGCAAGTCGTGGCCGCGGTATCCTCACATATTATCTCTAAGGATAACCTAATTAAATAATAGATATGCTTTACTTATTTAAATCATCTAGGATAATACCAAATCCCTAAAGTATCGGCCGTATCTTGGGCCGAACGATACGGAAACCCTAAGGGGTATTCAACCTATAAAAGAAACGCAATTATCATCAATACAGGTATCTCGCAAACCCTAATTACGCTCGATTACTCTCTTAAAGTCACATACTTACTCTCACGTCAGAGTCTAATCGTGGGATCCGTTCCCACGATAAGGTTAACGGTGTTTTATTCCTTGTGCAGTGTTCTCCAACAAATTCACTTGGTACAAGAACAAGGCACTTCATACCCGAATAGCAGCCTATTCGGACCAAACAAGACCTGACCTAACTTTTGTATCAACACATATAGTTCATGTCATTGCTACTGGCAATCTCTCTAGTGGTGAAAATTGTATGGGAAATTTGTGGAAAATAATTTGTGTGAAATCCGTGTGTAAAAAACCGTGGGAAATATGTGGCAAAAAAAGGGTCAAACATTCGGGTGAAATTAGTGGGAAAATATTCGTGAGAAATCAGTGGAAAATAATTATGAGAAATCTGTGGCAAAAATTGTTGGTAAAAAATGTGGGAAATCAATGAAAAAATATTCGTGAGAAATCAGTGGGAAATAACTGTTGGAAATCTGTGGCAAAAAAAGCCGAATATATGTGAAAAATGGTTGCTAGACAACGTGGAAAATCCGTGGGAAATAGTCAACGTTCCGTGGGAAAATTAGTGGGAAAATATTTACCCACGAGGGTTTTTGCATCGGAATAATTCCGTGAGAAATCCGTGGATAAGGGCTCTTACCCACGGGATTTCCCATGGATTTTACCGTGAGAAAAACTAGTTTGTGTAGTAGTGCATGTAATGAATTGGTGTAACCAGGTAAATGGGCGGAGAAAAGAATCTCATACTTCGCCATAACTGCATAACTATTGTAATCAAATCAATATAGATATAGAACACGCTAAATATAGATAAATATCACTCTATGAATTTATATGTGGAACTTTGGAAAGCATAACAATGTTTAGGAGAAACCAATTTTTGATTAAACTAAATTCCTTTGATAAACAGATCGAGGATATGCATACAATAATAGAAGATTAGAATCAGTTGATTCATTTGACATAAATATTGTAATTATCGTTAGGGCATCACAATGTTATAAATTCGGTGTGTTTGTGAGTGGGTAATAATCAAACTATCCTGATATATTCTCTGAATCGTGTTGAGATCACTTTCAAATTGAAGTATTTCGACCCTATATGCCTCGGGTTACACGAAATCCTCAATTGGATAATTTAGAGAAAAACACTTTGTCTCTAAGGCACGAGAGATCAAAGCAATACACAGAAAGTTGTTATGTATATTCTGTTTGGAAGAGATCAAACTGTTAATATAACCCAACTGAAAGTTAGTTACTTTCGGTTAATGGCGGTTGGCAGGAAGGGACACAACTGTTGGTAAAAGTTGTGACTTTTGGTAAAAAACCGGTTGGAGGGAAAAACTGGTTGGAAGGAAACGGATAATCCATTTGGAGCACTAGATATACCGTTTGGGTCGGGGCTCTGCCCCTTGACCCCGCAAGGGGCGCTGCCCCTTGACCCCTGCACTTATTTTGGCGACATCTAGCTAGCTAGTACGAGTGTGCACTCCGCACCTCCTAACTCGACTATAACTTAACTTGACTAAGCCCTTGATCTCAAGTAGATCACAATTACACAAAATATAAGTGATGACACTAAAATCACCAACAACACAAACAAACAAACAAAAAGCATTACAATAATTTCAATTATTTAAATCAAGGGTTTTTCTAATATGTGC
>BQNB010149203.1:0-16200 GCA_026074375.1 Tanacetum coccineum | reverse complement strand
TTTGGATATCAATTGATTAAAATAACGCATTCGGGAGAAAGATGTTAGCTTATTTGCATGCTAATTAGAAACATTTTAATGGTCCCCGTCAATTCATGAGGGAAGGATATAGTGTTGAGCACATATTTTGAAAGACTTTGAATTTCGTGAAAACTTCTTGAAAAATTATACTCAACAAATATATACTTATTATTTTACAATACATATGTGGAGGTCTTTGTTTAGCTAGTTTCTGTTAAAGAATTAGAACATCCAGTAGTGATTGAACTTCTACTTTGGGCTCTTTTAAAATATCAGTTAATGACACTTCAGGATTGTCATTGATGAACTGATTGCCATACTCAGCGGAAGATAGAGTTTGGCTGGAGCTAGGATGAGGTACTGCATGTTGCTCTACCTGTGGCTCAGGTACACTCTCCTTAGCTTGAACATTTTCAGGTTGCTCAATTCTAGCTTGTTCGGTCATAGTGTGATATTCTCCAGTATGTTCTTCTTCAGCTTTCTTAGCCTCAGCTTTCTCCTTGTCTGTTGCTCTATCATTTTCATCATCATAAGTGATGTCTTTAATTTCATCATCAAAATCTAAACTTGAACTGCTCGAACTGCCACTAGGCTCATCGGGAACCGCTGGAGTCACTCCAGATCCTTCATTTGGGCCTTTCATATTAGCCAATCAAGAACCTCTAGAGACACACCAGATCCTTCACCTGAGCCTCTAAGTTGTTGTTGAAGAATGAATTCTTGTTTGCTTGCTTTCTTTGCTTTCCTCAATTGTAGCAAGAATTCTGCAGCTTCTAACATTCTTTCAACTCGTTTTAGCTTCTTGGAGTAATTCAGAGCCTCTTTATCTGATTCTTGGTAAACTTGTCTACCAATGATAACTCCAGTTTGAATTTGTACCAATGGAATCTCATCCTCCTTTTTTGTTTCTTCGGAGTTCATAGTATCAGCTTCTACTCCTTCAGATTGAGCTGATTCTTCAAATACCGTCTCTGACCATTTCTTCCTTGGAACCCCTATATTCTTCAAAGCCACTTCAAAGTCTTTCATAGTAATCAGCCCTTTACCTTTACCTGATGCTGGTTGAGTTCCTGAAGATTTTGTCAGATATTCAGCATATGCAACAAAAGCCTTGATATCATCATTCAACATCACTGTTGGAATTGGCATTCTAAAGACTAGATCTTCTGCCCTTTGTTTGCAAACTTCAGATTTCCAAAAGTTGGATCGATCTTAATGATATGTTGATAAGAGTGAAGTCTCTTAGATATAGGGTTGTTCTGGGAGAGAATGTGTTTAATGATGAGCTTTGTAAATCTAACGAAGGGTAATAGTTCTTGCTTTTATTTACTAAGTTTTTCTAGAGTCAATCTGGAACCTAACATCTTTTCAGATATGTTCAGCAAAATCAACATTTTCACCTGAGACTTTTCCCTATAGATTGTAGCTAGGGAAGTCTTGGTAGATCATACATTGTAGCCTTCCCTATTATACACTTGTTGATCATGGTCATAAATGTTCTCCAGGGTATGTACATTTTGTTGACTCTTATTGCTGATATAGTGGTGAGACGTTAAGAATAACCAAGTTTGTTGATGAAAGAAATGATTTCATTTTCTAGAGGAGGTGTGGTGAATGGATGATCATAAACTTCAGGAGTTATTTGTAAAGCTTTATTGAGCGCGTCTGCATTCACATCAAAGTTTTGATCATCGATTGTGAAGATGTAAGCCTTGGTAGTTAGGTCATAATGAACTGTGCGCCAGAATTGTAGCATGTAGATCTTTGGAGCATCATCAGTCCTTATGAAGGCATTAAAGAATGAATACTGTTAGAGAATACCAAGACACACTTTGTAGATGACATCAGGCCAGGTTTTCTCCAAAGCAATCTTAAAATTGCTGAGTCTAATCTTGACTTGTTCATCTATTGGGACTAGAAGTGCATCAAGCTTGTTTCGTTGTTGTTGTTGATCGTCTTTTGTTCGTCAGCCATTGATTCTGCTAAGATTGTCAATAGAAGTTCATATATATGACAATAAAAGCATAGAGCTGAATGATTCGTCCTTTATGTATTGTTTGATGTGATTTAGTGACACCTTGTTTGATCCATTTTAAGTTCAAGTTTGTTAAAGTTAAACTTTGGTCAAAGTTAAAGGTCAAAGGTCAAAGTCCATGGTCAAGAGTCAACATGAAGGTCAAACAATCCATATTAAGACAAATCAATCCAATGTAAATCTAAACAGTCCAAATTGTGTTCAAACAATTCAAATTACATTTTATGGTTCAATTTTCACTTTATATTTCTTGCTTACACTTTACTGATTGATGATTTAAACACTCTTTCACTTCCATCACAACGTTTCTTAAGACTTATAGCACTATGGGCAAAAGGCACATTTGGTCCTTGTGGTTTATTGGCATAAAGTTTTTAAGCCACAAAAAGTAAATAAGTCCCTAAAGTTTTAAACTAATGACATCTTAAGCCCTTTGAGTTAATAGATTAACTCCCCTTCAAACAATCATCCGCGATTTTATCAAAACTTTATTGGTTTGTTCCTTGATTTATTTTGAAAGACCGTTTAAAAAGATTATTTTTGAGCACTTTTTCTCCCCCTCAAACAATGATCTGTTTTCTATTTAAAGAGTTGTAGTCGTTGTTTGAGTGATATAATTATCTTTTTAAATCTTTATCTGATTCTTGAAAACACTGGTTATTTTAAATAATCAACACTTTTTCACCATAAAAAAGATTTCTCTTATTTTGAAAAATAAATGCACTGACACGTACACTTATTTTATGAGACAGCTCGGGTTGTGTAGCAAAGTAGCGTTATCATGATCATAAAGTAGATCATGCCCGAGAAACTTAATTCCCATTGTGAGGTCAAGTTATCTTTTTGACGATATACTTTCTTGTAAGATTAAAACTGGGTTGCACACTGAAATAACTGCAAGCCAAATGACATGTTTTGAAAAAATTAAGAACTTCTGGTCGAACTTTATTTACAGCTCCGTGTCATAATAAAATGTGGGGGGGGGGGGGGGGGGGGGAGGGGGGGGGTGGGGGGGTCATTTCTCAAGCCGTAAATATTATCGAATCCAGAAGACATGTCATGAGGAAATCAAAATGGATCTTGATGACATTGATGATAATAAGGCTCCTGGGCCTGACGGTTTCTCCTCTCACTTCTTTAAGGCCTCTTGGAATATTGTTGGTGATGAGTTATGCAAGGCAGTTAAAAACTTTTTCAAGAATGGTAAGCTACTGAAAGAGGTTAATTCTATTGTCATCTTTCTTGTACCAAAAATCCCTACCCCTAGAGTGGTCTCAGATTATAGACCCATTGCTTGTTGCAATGTGGTCTATAAGATCATTAGTAAAGTTATTGTGAATAGAATCAAAAGTTGCCTTGGGGATCTAGTTGACCAGAATCAAAGTGCTTTTATTCCGAATAGGAATATTAGTGATAACATTTTACTTTCCTAAGAGTTAATGAGAGGGTATCACTTAAACAGAGCTCTTGCCAAATGTGCTTTTAAGGTAGACATTTGTAAAGCGTATGACTCTGTAGAATGGAAGTTTTTGGATAGTTTCCTGAGGAATTTTAGATTTCATAGAACTATGATAAGATGGATTATGGAGTGTGTGTCTTCCACTTCCTTTTCTATCAATGTTAATGGAGATTTACAGGGTTTTTTCAAGGGTAAAGGGGGTTTGAGGCAAGGAGATCCATTATCCCCCTACCTATTTACTTTAATTATGGAGGTTCTCAATCTTCTCATCAAAAGACATGTAGATCTGAATCCTTCTTTCAAGTACCATTGCATTTTAAAGATCTTAACATTACCCATCTCTGCTTTGCTGACGATTTAATGCTTTGTTGTCATGGGGATTGTGGTTTCGTGGCTGTCTTGAAGAAAGCTTTGGATGAGTTTGGCATAGTGTCAGGTTTGCTTCCTAGTCTTCCTGATGTGTTTCAAAAGCTTTAAATTTATAAGACTAAAAATACCGGATAATTATATGGAAACACACGGGTAAAAGTATAACCCACGTATGAAGTATAATCTTTTTAGGTAAGACCAGGTCATCCACAGGGATTAGAGTAGTGTTCAAATAATCAAAAAGAAAATAGACTTTAACAATTTTGAAAATAATTTTTACTTTACCAATGATAAAAAGTATGACTACTCGGATAGTTGAAAAATAACTTATAAGTGTTGGAAATGATTATGGCCAATCTTGAAAAATGATACTTTCATGAGGGGAGGGTTGTAAGTCCAAACTTCAAAAATATGAGTCATATTCGCGCTAAGTTTGAGTCAATCAAGTTTGATTGTTTGTTAGATATTAACGAACAAATTATACCTCGCTTTGTTCTTGAGTTCTACTGTCAACTCACTTTTGCCTACAATCCTGAGGGTCAATTCATTGTCAATTTTGTCATTCAAAATAAGTCTTTTTCCCTCACTCTTGAGGAATTCGGTCAAATTCTAAAAATCCCTTTCAAAGGTCATGCCTCTATCACCGAAATGTGGTCCCTTGACCATTTGTCGGTCAGTGTTCCAAGTAGAGGTCTCTATAAAACCAAACCCCCATCTCCAAGAGTCATTAAGTCTCTTATTCAAATTCCACGTCAAGGTCAAGAGACTCGTACCAAAAACAAGAAAACCATTGTCGTTGGTGAAAACGAAATTTTAACCCGAGAGATTCAAACTCATATGAAACCATGGGTTGAGATTATTCGTGAAAACGCCATTTGTCAAGGAGGACATAGGGATCATGTCTCCGCTTGTCTTTGTCACATGCTCTATTGCATTGAGACATCCACTCCTTATAACCTAGCATTTTTCATTCTCAAAAGAATGGAAAAGACTCGATTCAAACCTAAGGAAGTCTTACCTTATGGTATGCTCTTGACTAGGTTATTCAAACATGTAGTGTCCGTCTCTCCTGAGCTAGCTTTTGATCGTTATCTCTCACATGATCGAGCCATGCATCCGCTCGCTCCTCACTACGAGCGAAAGACACGAGCGGATCGTGGCAAGAAAAGACCTCGTGAGCCAAATGCTAGCTCCTCATCCTCCACTCTAAATCATCCATCGTCATCTCATCCATTGAATGATTCCACGCATGAAAATGATGACGAATCTTCTCATTCCAATCCTTCCTCTCCACCTCAAAACACTTCTTCCTCGTCAAACAATGTCTCTAGAGTCCCTCAAAACCCTCCTCATGAAAGTCATGACTTAAACACCCTTCTATCTGAAACCATAACTCTTCAAACTCAACAACGAGATGCTCATCGAGACGGGTTAAGGTCAATTGGACAAACTCTCAAGAACATGATGGGAGGAAAATGGAAGTGAAGATGTCGACATAACTTCTAAGTGATTGTTACTATTATTATTATTATTTCTCTTATAATACATTTTTCCTTTGAAGAACTAAAACAATGAATGATGACTTCCGTGAGGTAGGATGATCTTTAAAATGGTTTTATCATTCTATAAATGCCTTGCTAGTTGACAATTTGTGCTCTTATGTGAATTTTATTAAGGCTTATTAAAATTGCATGCTTAAGATTAATGATTGATGCATTGTTAGTTTAGATTTACTCGATTTTTGACTGACATGAGATGTGATACTTCTGTGGGAAAATACTGGGAAAAATCTGTTCTCTCCAGAAAACGGCCCCTGAATTCATCAGGCGGCCCCCTTATCAATCAGGGACCGCCCAACAATAAGGGACCGCCAACAGGAGGGAACATAAATTTCAAATTTCTATCTTTTTCTGTATCTTTGACCACCCTAGTCCTAGACTCTTGCTGGAACTTCCCTTTATCAATCGGGACCCAACAGAAGGGAACATTAAAATTTCAAAGATTCCATTTTTGTACTTTGACCCCATAGCCTAGACTCTTGTTGGAACTTCCCTCTTTGAACACACAATTTCTTCAATCTTCATCTCTAACACCATGCTTTGCCATTTCCTTTTACCTTTTTCATTATTTAAACCATCAATCTTCTTTTCATCATTCATCCTTATCATATTTCTTCTTTTTCACCCAACTGGTCTTGCTCAATCTCTAAACCCAAACGTTTCAAGAACACCAAAGATGTCGGTTCGTTTAAGTATGGAAACGTATGTCATCTCTTTCATAAATATCACTACTTGTCAAAATGCTCTCCACACTTTCAACTAACACTCCTCACTCTATCTCACCACCTATGAACTACCCACAAAGAGATCGAATTATTAATCAACTCCACACAATCTCCATACCCACTCATCGATTCTCAAACCCCTACACCCACCTTTTCTTCACCCAACCCATTTGTTTCATCCTCTACTATGCCTCAAGTAGGATGTTCTATGCATAGTTTTGTCATGTTGTAGGACACCACAACCACTACATCATTAAGGATGAAATAATTTCATCAATTCTTGTCACCGTATCATACCTTCATCAAGTTCATCACCACAATGAGTCACATTTATCATTCTCACTCGTAATTAATCACTTCCCACTGTGATTAATTTTACTTTAATATAAACGTTTCTCTACTTTTGTGTATCACATTCCTCATGCAAGTCAAGATCATTACTAGTTTACTTTCATTAGGATGTTTAATATGTTGTGTTTTTAGTTTTGATTATTCAGGCTTGTAACATCATATATATTTGTCTTGTGGACTTATAGCTTTCTTTATGAATTCTAATTACACTTTACTTTATAAGTTTTTAAATGTGTGTCATTATATCTAAGATATTTGTCAATGCCATATTGATTGCACGTGTACTTTAACTGTTTTTGTAGAAATAAATTATCGTAAGATCTATCCCTCTGGTGCCCCGAACAAAGGGGAGCTATACATAAGGGGGCGTCTGTTTATCGTCGATTTCTCTTTCTCTTTACTTCACTCGCGATCAACCTTTTTGGATTCGACAAAAAGAGGGAGAAATAGAATTAAACTCATTATTAATTTATAAACTTCATTTTTATACGATAATGTGTCTATGTTTTGTCATCATCAAAAAGGGAGATTGTTAATACAATTATGTCTAAAACAATTATTTATATTTTTCGACCTCTCATGTGTGGATAATAACAAAATGTGAAACGTTACGATAATTAAACGTTTATAAATTACTAATCGTATAAAATTTATTTTAGATTATATCACTTAAGGTATGGATAACAAAATCATTAAACCAGATTAGTGACAAGAAATATTTTCCTTAAACCTTACATTTCTATAAATGTGTTTTTATAAAAATATAAAAACAAAATATTTATTCATTAGAAGAAAGGTTTTATTAAAAACATAAAATTTGAAATTATTTCCCCCCAAAATAGAAGGTTCTATAACAGATACAACATTCACTACAAAATGACAAAAAAGGGAGCGGAGTCTAGGTGCGACTGGCGGGTTGGAGAATGTGGTGGAGGCCCCTGTTAGGCTTGGCGGCCCCACTTATATATAAGGGACTGCGGACCGCCACAGCACGGTTATTTTTTGTTCCCCTCTAAATACTGGGCCACTCCTTTGAAAAACAGAACCTCTTGGCCACGGATTTTCTCAGATCCACTTTCTCTCATTTCCTGTCTTTCTAAAAAACATATCTTGATACTAACATACCTTGATCTTGTTTCAAGTGATTATATTTCTTTCTTTCTCATTTTTTCTTTAATCATGTGCAGAGAAGAACAATCGTATTCTTCTATATGCACGAAATGTATCAGTGATCTCTCTCTTCCTTCTCAAGCTACAATTCTTCATTACATATATTTAGTGTTGTTGTGTAAATTGGATTGTGTGTAGATCCAAGTGTGTAAATTGTGTATTGGTGTGATTTGGATTGTGTGTCAATCCAAGGGTATATATATCTTGTGAGTATGTAAAGACTTGGTGAAGTCTTAGATGCTAAGATTAGGACTCGACATCTAGCTTAGTGTCGGAAAAGAAAGTAAGCGACGTGTAAACGGTTTTCTCCGCCTAAAGGGAGCTTGTTGACATAGTAAAATTTCGAGTGGAGTACTCGGGGAGTGGAGTAGGAACGAAGAGGTGCTTCGTTGTCGAACCACTATAAATCTTGGTGTCTTGGTTTGATCGTTTCTTTCCTTATCCCTTTATATTATTATTGTTCATTTAGTTCATTACATTAGATATTTTTTGTTGTGATTCATATTGTTGATTGATTGACATATAACTCGAATCAAACCATTTTATAAGCAAAGAATTTTAAACCGATCAATTAACCTGTAAACTATTCAACCCCCCTTCTAGTTTCCACAAGACGGTCAGTGAGGGTACTCAGAATGTATCCTCTGCATAGTGTTTCATCTTGATCACGCTTCCTTTGTTCCTCTTCATTCATCACGCCAATTGGTGGCCCTTCCAAAACATAATAAACCTTGAACGCAGTCAACAGAAATCTCATATTTTCCTTTCAACGAGTCAAGTTCATCCCATCCATTCTGTCCAGTTTGATTGTGTCGCTTCCAAACGTCCTTAGACCAGCACTTTAATCCATGATTAATATTCTTTAAGTTTTTTTAGAATGTGGCAGATTTTCTAGTAATAATACAAACGGAATTGAAGACGTGATAATCACTATCCTTAAATAATACTAGCCCCCACTATTTACGCTAGTGTGATTCGTGACTAATTTTTTCAGGATTCGGCGTCAAGATTAGAAAATTTATGCAGGTACATAAAATTTTCCTATGAACATCATCATATTATATATTGTATGTTTTGCGAATGTGAGTTCTTTTGTGTTGTTTTTGGTAACCATATGCATCCTTATATACAAATAAAACGAACACATGACCTCCTCTTTCATGATTAATATGTATGTTGAAAAGTTAATGCCAATAAATGAAACATTTCCAATAGTTTTTTTCCAGAATTAACTGTAAATTAACTTACTTTCATTTGTACAAAAATTATGACTAAAATATTTTCTAAGGATGTGAAGGTGCTAAGTGCTAAGTTTTTTATTAATATAATATATATTATAATATATTTATAATTTTATAATATAAACTAAATTAATCATTCACTCCTTTTCTTCAAAAGTCTCATAAAAGACTTTCAAACATTTGACTAAGATGGTGTGATGATGATGATGCCGACAATGAGATACAAAATTGTTGATAAAACTCATAAGTTCTTTCACCCAAGGCTGTCAAACTCGCGAGTTAAACAGTAGGATGACTATTGATGGTGTGATGATGATGATGCCGACAATGAGATACAAAATTGTTGATAAAACTCATAAGTTCTTTCACCCAAGGCTGTCAAACTCGCGAGTAAACTCGTAGGATCGTACGATCCTACGTGTTTACGAGCAAAAAACGTGTAGTATCGTGGTAGGATCGCATTTGAGGTGGGATCATAAGTGGGATCGTAAAATCGAACGTAAACTCGTAGGATCGAGTGTCGATACGAGTTTACTAAGCTAATATCTATCTTTTATTTCTCGCTAGTTTTTAGCCCATAATTTTCTTAGGCCTAACAAATTAACAAAATAAAAATACTAACTAAACATTGACGGTTCATTTTTTATTTTCTAATCATACTAAACTTAAGTATCTACTTTCTCAAATCACAATTTCAAGATGAAAACTAGTGGTCTTCTTCTCATCTTCTCATAATCTTATTGGTAGGATCGTACGATCCCGATTCAATCCTACGATCTCGATCCTGCAAAGACAAAAACGATCACAGGTGAGATCACGAGTTTGACCGCCTTGCTTTCACCCACTTATATAAGATACATACACTTATATGAGATACATACAATATACAAAATTGTTGATAAAACTCATAAGTTCCAACATAAAAGCGGTCCATAATGAGTCGCAACAATGTTGGGAGTATATGTGGATATTAGCTTAGTTGTTGCTACTTAAATAGAAACATATATATAAATACATATATGCATGAATACATAAATTGCTAGGGTGGGGTTAGAAACGGGTAGAACACTATGATGATGTGATGATGATGATGCCGAAGATGATGCATTACTGCCGAACCTAGTTTTACCATCACTGAGCAGAATTTATAGCTCTACTGATCCATTATCAAACTAGTACCAGTACCACCATTATTAAACAATATCATCCCCACATCCCAGATTCAACTGTTATTTTGCACCCGCAGTACTCTACATATATTTATCACCCTAACCCACCATATATTCATTGCATCTGCCAACCCCTACAGCTAAAGGCACATGTGTGATACTGATTTAACAGTGATATTCAAATGTATGTTTCAAACTTATTTAAGAGCTTCAGGTATCATAACGCCGGACGGCAAAAAACCTCGACGGCGTTATGGTACCGTCCGGCAAAAAACCTCGACGGCGTTGGTGGTGGAGTTACCATCCCAACGTCTCGTTGAGGCTCACTTTTTAAAAAAAATATATATATATAACGGCTATATTAGCCTTATTTTTATAAATAAAAAAAAAGTTTATTCAATAAATGCCGGTAACGGCTAGTTTTTTTTTAAAAAACAAATTTTTTTTTTTTAAAAAAGTGGCTAACGGCTAGTTGAATTAAAAAAAAATGGCCGACTTTTCCAATCAAGGTTCGTTTTGGAGCCTCCTTAACTCCGGCACAATGGGTTCCGACTCTACCTCGAATTCTGCATTCCCCGGCTTTTCTAGCCAAATTCCGATGACTCCCGAGCAATTTGCTTGTCTTCAAACTCAACAAAAAGCTTTTATTGCATTTCAACAAACTTACCAAAACATTTCAACAAACCCACCACAACAACAAAGTCAATCTTCAAACTCATTTCCACAACAAACCGACTCCCAACCCAAAAAATCCCGAGTTAAACACGTGGCCAAAAGATCAAAAGGAAAAGAGGCCGAACCGACGGGTGAAGTTACTTTACGTTGGTCCTCGGACGAGGAAGCGTTACTTGCCGAGTGTTTCGTTGCGGTATCCGAGGATCGTAACGTCGGGCGGTCACAAGCGAAGGACACGTTTTGGGTTCGGGTTATGCACGAATTTAATCGGAAAAATTTCCAAAAACGTACCAAGGATATGTTGACAAGCAAATGGACGACTTTGAACCATCATTGCCAAAAGTTCAACGCAATATACAAAAGGTGCCATCGGTTGAAAAAAAGTGGCGAGAGTGAGGTTGATTTGATGGGCCGGGCTCGGGGAATGTACCAAGACGAGAGTAAAAATTCATCGTTTAATCACGAAAAAGCTTGGGCGATTTTGCGACAACACGCAAAATGGGACGCACCCGAAGTTGCACCGGTTGATTTAACCGAAGACGAACCGGACGATTTTCACGCAACGGTTAACACCGACGAGCTATTCGGTGCCGATCCAAGACCTCGTCCACCCGGGAAACAACGCACCGGAAAAAAACCCAAATCCGACACATCGGCGAGCACCGGGGGAAGTCAATCGTCCCAATTCGGTGATTTTGTGTCTCACGAGCTTCGTCTCAAACGGGAGGCCGCCGAAAAGGCGTTTGAGGCGTCGAAAGACAAAGACGAGACGATTAAAAGTTTGGAGGAGTTGCGATTTCTCGCCCTTAGCACGAAGGATTTGTCGGACGACGACGCCTATTGGATCGAACGGAAAAAGGCTCAAATCAAAGCCAAGCTACGCGCCGAAATGCCGATGGAACCGAACAACGAAGACGACTCCGACGAGTAGTTTTTTTTAATAAAATTCGAATGTTTAATTTTTAAGTTTGTGTAATTTTTTTTTTAATTTCGGTTGTATTTTTTTTAGGAATTGTAATTTTAATTTTTAATGAATGAAAATGAATTTATTTAGTTTTAAAAGTGATGAAAAAAGAAAAAATAATGGGTCTCAAAAAGTGGTGTTATTGAGTTATGGTTACCTGGGTTTTTTTGGATGTGAATGTGAATGTGAAAAAGCTGACGTGGCACCCATAACTTGGTGTTACCAAGTTATGGTACCTGGAGCTCTAAGGGAGCAGAGCGGCATTAAGTATGACTAACTGAGACGAAAAGACTTGTTATGAAAGGACTCTAGAAAAGAGCATCAAACAGATGGTAAAAAATACTAAATGCACAAGGGTAAAAACGCATGGATATCCTGTTCATAGAGCTAGAATTGCTGTATAGAGCAAATGTTGTGTAGTAAGTTGTTATTCGTGTAGGGAAACTTGTACTAATTACTGTAATTTGGTTATTTTAGCTCTGGAAAAAGGCTTGGCCAAGTACTTACGGTGGACTTCCATAAAAAAAATACTAGCAGAGTACCCGCGCGATGCAACGACGGGTACCTGTGATTAACCGGAGGAATAAACAAAAAAGAAATGGTTCACGATTAGGCCTGATTCGCTCATTTTTATAGTTTGCGGTCGATTCTCTCAGGTTGTTTCAAACGACTTTTTATGTGTATTCAGAACTTTGACCACTAATGTTCATGGTGACATATTGGTGTGATCCGGTTTTAAATTATGTTTCAAGCATATAAATTGTACAAAGCTTTGTGTGTTTTATTAGTTTGTACAGTGTATATAATAACATGTAATTTTTATTTTAGAGGTGTTTTAAAAAATTGCATTAATTAGTGTGTTTAATAGATTAAAAGGTGTTTTAAGAATAATATTAAATGTGTTGACCAATCAATAAGTGTGTTTGTGCATTGGGTTATTTGTTCATTTTGACTCAGGATTTCGTATTTTTAAATAATGGGTGTTTTAATAAGAGTGTTAACTGTGTATTAAAAACTGGTACAATATGTTTCTTTGTTTGTATGTTGTTTGCATTAAATAGTATGTAATATCTTTTGTTTATTTGTTGTATGCATTAAAGCTTGTACATTATGCATGAACACTTGAATTATTTAAAAAATTAATGATGAGAGAGATATCAATTTGTTTTATAAGATAGTAAGATAGTCAAAGAAACACTTGCATGGAGTCGGGATAGTACTCTAAATGAGACTAGACAACTGGCGAGTTATTAAATTCGACTCGATTTAAACGAGTCAGCCACTCGACGCTATTCACCCCAATGATATTCATCGTCTAAAGTCACGCTCGTTCGCCTCGCTCTCAAAATTTACTCGAAACGTCCCGAGGGCCTTTCGGGCCCACCATCAGCCCTTTTTTGAGCTTTTATCGAATACACATTTACCCCTTTTAATACATGTTATTACTTAATTTTTTATGAAACCTAGTCGAGACGAGCTTACTTTTTTCGAATTCGAGCTTAAAATGTTGATGTAATCGAGCTCGAGTCGAGTGTCGAGCTCGAGTTTTAGATGACGAGTCGAGCTCAAGCTTGAAACTGAACGCATATGACCGAGCTCGAGTCGAGTTTCGACCTCAAGTTTTAGTACTCGAGATTGGTAGTACTCGACTCGACTCAGGTCGTTTATACCCCATGTCACAGTATACAAGATTTGTATTTTGTCTGTTTTCAGTCCGTGTTGATGCTTCCCCCGACTATCAATCCCTTAAAGCTTCAAACCAGAGATCCATTATCATGTCGAGGTAGCATTTACTGGTCGTAATGGTTACCAAAAACAACATGAATGTATGACCGCGTCATGCAATCGGCCATATAAAGGTCTACTAATGAAAATGGATGATAAAAGCAGCACAAATACTAGATCAGATTTTTAATAAATAGTACCTTTTACCCTTAGGTAGGGATGAAACTTACATTAGGCTATTCACAGTAAGGATATGTGACTATATTTTTTCTGTCAGATTAATTTTCTCTTTCTAATGACCTACAAGCAACCTATTAGCCACAATAAGACGACCTGCATTTTAAAAATAAATAAATAAAATTAAAAACAAAATTAAGATTCATTAATAATAAAAAATCATTACATAATTATTCAAATACATTTTAAAAACATTAGAATAAAAATTAGAAACTTAAACTAAACATCATTATTATGTTTTTGGTTAAATAAAGGCATCTCAATTTCTCTCCAAGCAGCCTGATCTTTCAAAATTTTCCTACACGTCTTTAATGTAAAGTTATGTCCGTATTGCGTTTCATATTCCGCTAACGCTTTTTGCAACACAGTGAGGTTACATGAATCGTTCTCGTTCTCATTCATCCATTGGACATTATTGTAAACGGCACTAAATGTAGCAATTTTAGGACGAATCGTACGTTTCCATTTCATGATGATGGCATCATATCCTCGAATATTCTTCCTCATTTCTTTCTCAAAGCAAGCAACAACCTCCGACCAAAACCGTCTCATCTTCATGGCGTCTCCGGTGACGTTGTTTTCTGTTACATCGCACCACGCTTTACACAACGCGATCTCTTCTGCTATTGTCCATGGTTGTGACGATGCCTGATTATGAGTAGTCTTGGCCTTTCAACGACGGTTTGAGCAAAAGCCGAACCGTTAGACATTGGAAATAAAAATGATAAGTAAAATATAAAAGTGTTTTGAATTTGTGTATAAAATGGTGAAATGAATGGGGTATTTATACGATTTAAAGAGTTTAAAATTTTAAAAGTTAAAAAAAAATAATTAATATAACGGTAAGTTCCTTCTCATTTGTAGTGCTTCTTTGTCGATCGTAGAGACGACCCATTCGACTAAATAAGAAAACCATTCCTTCTCATTTATATTGCTTCTTTGTCGATCGTAGAGACGACCCATTCGACTAAATAAGAAAACCTCGACCGACAAGGAGGACACCGCACAATGATAGCGACCAACGACCGAAACCTTGCCATTGTGGGAAGCCTTAGGATTACGCATTGTTGTTGTGATATTGTAATGGAGTAATAGTTTATTTATATAATACAAGCTTATAATATTTGGCATAGTGAAACTGATTACCCAAAACTAAGTAATGGCCATTACCTACTAAATTGATTACCCACCAATGATGCTTATGAGTACCCACGTTCTCCTATTAATTATTATCTTATCCTGCATCTTTTTTCAGCCTCTTTATTTTACCAGGTCGAAGATATAAATCACTTTAATTCATTTGTTGCTGCTTCTTTTTTTTTATTCTTTATTTATGTTATATACAGATTGAAAGCAAAAGTTTTTGAAGTGAAATCCACCTTTCTTCATACCATCTCTTTTGGCTTATGCATCTCCTTATATTCGATATTAATTTGACTTAGGTGTTAATTTCCTTACATTGGCGTACATTCAGAAATCATTTATGTAGTTGGAGTGATTTTAACAACCAAGCACGTAGTACCAAATATGGTAGTTATAAACTTATAATGATGAATTTATTATAAACCAAGCAATACTAATGCAATGATAATAGTCTTTAGTATTCCCCTCTATTCCTTTTGCTTTTCCCATTCCTATTCCTCTTTTCGAATCAAGCGCACCCTGAAAATTTATTAGCTTTGGACAAAAAGATAAATCAACTCGATAATAACAAAAAAATAAACGTTCTAACCCGTTACCGGTTACCCAACCAAAACATTATGCCATCTCTAATTGAAAAACAATCAGTCATAGACCTTCAGTTGTATAGTGAGTGGAAATGAAAGAAAGCAGATCAGTATAACACCCCACTACAAAATATTAGTTCTTGGAATGATACTCCACTAAAATATGGGAATAATGCTGCCAGATAAGTTGTAAAGCAAAATGGGATCATAAGCACGTCAATCTGTAACAATCACTCATGTACATTGAGACACATACCTAATTGCAAAAATCAATCAAAGATAATAATCTCCATTACAATATAGGCTATTATATCTCCCAACTAAAATATGTAGGGATTACTTTAAAAGCTACACATCATATACCTATTAATTCAACACCCTCCTTTTACCCAGTTTAAGATCGCTCGGGATTATATATACCGCATCTACGCATATTCCACCTTTTGAGTGTGTGCAATCTATCTGCTTCATCGAAAATCTCACTTCAGTGGCAGGATCAGACTCGTTTACAATGAACTCGCCTACTTTGTAGTCTATCCAGCGACCACGTTTGTGGTTTCCGTTAGCATAATCTTCAGCACAATCATCTAAAAAACATTCGGTAAATGCTTCTTGACCATCGGATGTTGTCAAGTCAAACCTTACGGGTTTTATGTCCCATCCATGGGTGTGTTCAAAATACGAAACACGACGTCCTAACCTTTTGGAAAATCTTCCCAAGTGTATTCTAAATGATAATGTATATATGTCTGCTGGGAGAGAGAACTTAATGG
>BQNB010149202.1:0-16200 GCA_026074375.1 Tanacetum coccineum | reverse complement strand
ATGATGATGAGGTGTCATTTTATACACTATTTTAGGGTCATTTAACCCTCTAAATCATGCAAATAAGCTCAAAATATGTGCTTAATCGTTTGTTATCAGGTTTTTAGCACTTGGATGCCATTTGGAGGAGATACACATGACTTAGGCTCATTTGGAGAAGAAACGGACAAGATCACGGCTTTACACCAAGTATCTTGAAGAACCACGCATACAGAGCGTGGAGACGGCGTCGCCAGTATAATGCGACGACGTCGTGATTTTCAAAGTGATGACGTTGAGGATTTTGTGACGGCGTCAGAGCGTAGCCGCCTTAAAGTGGATCTAGAACCATCGACGTGGCGACGGCGTCATGGCTTCAAAGAGATGCCGTCACGACGTTTTTCCTATATATAAAAAACCGATTTTAAGGTTTTAAGTGTGCACCTTTGTATAACTTTTGGGAGACGAACCCTAATCATTTTAGAAGATTTTAGGTCGTCTTTAGGGCCTCAAAACCCTATTGTAACTACCTTTAATCCATGTTTTAATCAAGTAAGATTGTTTTTCTTTAATCATTCAATATGTCTATGTGATGTTTGATTGATTTATGTTCTTGCTTTCTTTATAACATGCCAGGCTAAACCCTCCCTTGTATTTACTTATGACTGTATGAAACTTAGATTGTAGATCCTTTTAATGTTGCTGCTTGTGATAGATGTGCGCGTTAGGCTTTAGAAAACTAGCCATAAGATATTAAATTGGCATAGACGTCTAGAAAAATGCGAGTGTATAGAAAGGATACCATCAATAACAGTCTTCATACTACATTACCCCTAATATGGTTGATCCCTCTTAAGATATTTCAATTGCATTTAACATACTCTTAGGGGCCTTGTAATAGTCTTCATACTACCTTACTTGTGCATTGCCTTAACAGAATATTAAATAGACAACGGGTTCGTGTAATTCGTTCATGACTTAGGAAATACTTACACAGATCATCACAAGTGTGACAAAGCAACATGATTAGGAGAAGCAATCTAAAGAGTAGTACATAATTAAGTAAATACATCTTTTTATCATAAAGTTATCACTAGTAGATTAGATTAAATTTAGTTTTGATTACTTAAACAAACCAACCTCTCAAACCATGATATTTACTTGCTTTTATAAAATAAAAATACAAAAAGAATCTTCTCTCAATCCCGTAGACCTCTGTTAGATCTTGATTGAGCATTCCCAACCTATTCTCCTAGAGAACAATAACAACCCCTTAGTCTTGCCTATACTACACTACAACGATTAGGTGCACTGCCTAGGGAGTTGTAAAACTTTTTGTTGAAGTCTAACGACAACCGCACATCAAGTTTTTGGCGCCGCTGCGTGGGAAATAGTTAGGTTTCGACCATTGTTTAACTTAGGTATACTCGCTCGAATCCTTTCAAGTGAGAATTTTATTTTTGTTATATTATCTTTCTCGTAGTCTATCTTTTCTTTGTGTTATTTGTTTCATAAATCATTCTTGTCAACCACCATAGGAGACGCGAATCCTATCCGTACTCTTGGAGATTACTCCAAACCTAGCTACGAGGGCTATATGAACACCATTGAGCTCTCCGAAGGGAACAATGTGGTACCTCTTCGATCCGACACCATCCGGTTGGTGCAAAACGAATGCTCATTCTATGAACTTCGGCCTGAGGATCCAAACCACCATCTCAAGGATTTCTTAAAACGTGAGGACTCATTTGACCTTGATGTTGCAAATAGGGAAAGAATGCGCCTGCCATTATTTCAATTTTCCATTCGCGATCAAGCTAGCAATTGGCTTGAACGTCTTCCAGCAGGATCCATCTCCACGTAGGAGGATCTTAATACTTGTTTTCTTGCTTAATTCTTTCCATCGGGAAGGACTGCAAAACTCCGTAACGACATCCTGAAGTTCCAACAACATTAAAGAGAGTCTCTTTCTGAAGCATGGATTCGATTTAAGGACTTACTCCAAAAAGTATCTCATCATGGCATCGACCTTTGGCTCCAAGTCCAAATCTTTTATGACCATGTCAATCCCGCCACAAGACGAACCATTGACCAATCGGCCAGTGGTAAGCTTCGTGACATAAACGCCAAAGAATCCTGGTCATTATTAGAGGACCTCGCCCTCTATGACAATGAAAGTTGGAACGACCCAAGGGAATTCGTCAAACCGGTCAAGATTATTACCACATATCAAAGCACTTCAAAAATGCCCGACCGAAGACTTTTTAAGCTTAAAGATCAGATTAATTTCTTGCATAAAGGATCACAACCAACGACTAGGCAACACACGTCCTTCAAGCATACGTTGAAGTAGTTTCCTCAAACCCCCATCTGCGAAACCAAAGTGAGCCACCAAAGCAGAACCCTTTCACTTTTCATGAACATACCAGTCCATACCCTCAGCCCCAGGCATTAGGAACCACTTTTGAGGCTCGAGTACGAGATTATATGGCATCACACACCGAAAGAATGGAGAGGTTCAAAAACGTTATCTTAAAATTGAGTGAAGAGATTAACAACAGAATGACCCAGAAATGTTCGAACTTCTTAAGGAACTCACAGCCAGTCGAACTCCGAAAAAGGTATTAATTAGAGAAGAGGCTGGGTACCCCATTACTAAGAACGTAAATTCCATCTCCGTCATCCGAGTAGAGGAATAAAAACCTCTTAAGGAAGTTGACAAGACAAACAAAGTTGATGAAAAGCTAGCAAAAAGCGTAAGGGAGAACGTCACAAAGAATGAAGAGGAAGATCCGGCAGGAGTTCATAGTTTCCATGCCATATGGTATTACCTGAAGCATAGAATTAACGAAAAACTAATCGAGAGACTTGTAGAAAATCATAGCTTCAATGACTCCATGTCGGCAACCCGAGTAGGAAAAATGAAACTGAAGACCTATAATTTGTTACCTAGGGGGCCTGGTTATGATGCAATCCTTAAGAAAAAGATAACAAAGAAGGAGGACATTGGAGGAAATTTTGAAATACCCTGTAACATATGAGGTTTGAAACAAATGAATGCTCTACGATCTGATGTAAACGTCATGCCACTCTCCACCTACAGGAAACTAACCGACGAAAGGCCTACTAAGACGAACATTAGACTCTCCCTAGCTAGTCATTCATATATATCTATCTTTTAGGAATAGCAGCGGATGTATTAGTTGATGTTGCTGGTTATGTGTACCTCATTGACTTTGTAATCCTGGATATAAAAGAGGATGAAAATAGACCCTTCATCTTAGGAACACCATTCTTGACTACCGCTAAAGCCGTGATTAAATTTGATAAAGGAACCATAACTTTGAGATTTGGAAAGAGTAGGATGAGTTTCCGTAGGATACATGAATCCCTCTGTAAGATCAAGAAAGGAATTAAGAACGATATAGAGCCTATAGCCCCTATCATGACCGTGAATAGGCTAGTACTAGAATGAGAGGAAAGGGTAAAGCTTCACCAAGAGAAAGAGATGAAGTTTAACCAATAGAGAAGCAAAAACTTCAAAAATAAGCATCCCGTTCTCTTTAAAGTTGAAAGCGAAATGAAGGATGAAGGAGAAGTCACGTAAGGACGTGTGACTTCGAGTCTAGCTACAAGACTCAATAATAAAGAAAAATGATTTTTGGGAGGCGGCCCAATATTTATTTTCTAGCATTTAGGAGTGTCGTGTGTTTTAATTCTCTATCGTTTATTCTTTTATGTTTGAATTATTTTGTAATCATGCTTTGTTTGTAACTTCGTCTTATTTACAATCAAAGGTATTTTGCATAAAATAAGTATAGGGGAAAATATCCGGTTTATAAGAACCAATTCAAACATTTAAAATAAATTGTTTAGATTAATTCGCGTTAGTTTCAAGTCATATGATTGTATTGACTAATCTCAGATTTTATGCAGTAATTCATACATGAAATAACTTATATAATCGCGTGCAGGAAATTTTTCAAAGAAAACGAAAAGAAATTTTTCACAGTCGATGGCGAAGGCGTCAGGATTTATCTTGACGGTGTGGTGAGCCCAGCTATAGAAAAATTTATTTTTTTTAGTATTTTCGAAAAATAATTTGTACAACATTTAAAATTCGTAATTCCTTTATAAACTTGCAAAAACCTGTGATTATATCATTACTCTCATCCTACCTTTACTGCTTTAATAGAGTCAACCCTAAAGTTTTGTTGTATATATCCATCCCGCCGATTTTATGCTTAGTATAGTTGTCTTTGACTTTGATTACATGTTATATTTGATAAGGAGAAGCCCGAAAGTTCTTAGGAGTTTCATGTGGACGATTCTTGAATGACGATTTAGCCGGGATCATTTGTTTCTTCTCCATTATTAAGCAAACCAAGGGAGTAATAGTTTTTTTTACTTGTTTTCTTTTCCTTTTACTCGTTTTACGGGTACTTTTAAGAACATTGGGACAATGTTCAACTTACGTGTAGGGGGAAATAAACCTTATAAAATATTCCTTCAATTATCATTTGCTTTGTCCTTAAAATGATGGGTAATATATCAAAACATAGCATAAAAGGTAATTTTAACCAAAATTTATGTTTTTTATAACACATACCGACGAAAACCAAGTATTAATAGTGTCTCATGGATATGAATTTATATGAATAGCACAAAAACCCTCAAATTCCACCCCCAAAAATGTGAGGTTCGCCTTTAGATCTATAGGAATTCAGGTATCCATTTTTGATACCCAAGATAGTTTATACCTTTAGCTTGTTCGAGTTAAGGTTCGAATGCAGTCACATGTGTCTATTCTGTCGTTACGGATGTGTACGTATGGTCTTTGTCACCTTTTCGGGAGCATTGGTATCAGTATTAAATTATATGAGTGTACCGGTAGTGTATTAAATTCTAGAACTTGTTTTTATGATGCATCCCGAGACCGCATAGTGAGAATTAGGATTTGCTATATGATAAGAGGCACTAAGATTAACCCATGTTTTAAACCTGTAATTGTTATTATGGTCACCTCGATCATATAACTATCCCACACCCTTACCATGCACTTATTTTTAGTGTAGGATACCCCTAGTACACCCCTCCGAGCCTATCCTTTTTTACGGTTCTCGTAATTTTCTGGTTAAGCCAGACTATTAATGAAGAGCATTGTCATGCTTGAACCAATTGTTACACCCAAATCGCCTTAGCCTACCTTGTATGTACTCGCTTTCAGTACATTATCGTGTTTAACCCAAGTTAATATTTGAGTACACGATTGCTAAGTCCTTATCCTTGTAAATACAGTTTTAGGACGATTGAGATTCATGGTAGTATTTATCTTATGAAGAATTGGGGAAGAAGTAATTGATTACCCCTAATAGAGCTCAATAAGCTCCATGTTATGTTGATCCACCTCAAATCGGGTCATTAGTTATATTGTAATTATCGAGTATGTAAAATTTCAAGTGTAGGGGTGTATCTATAAACCCTCGTGATGTATTATATATTTAAGCAATGGCAGGGCAAAAGTGTACAAAAAAAATTATATATAAAAAGTGAAAAAATGTGTACAGACTGCCATTTGCTTATGTTTATGTTTATCATAGAGTCAAGAAAAGAAAAAGAAAAGAGATTGACGTGGAGTTGTGTACAGGTTGTATATCTTGTTTGAGTCTTTGGCTTAGCAACCCAAATCAGCGCGTATTCTTATAAATAATTAACTAACCCTTTCACCCTAAATTCACCTAAAATTTACTCCCCAAATTTATCCCATCCGTTTCCGTTTCTATTTATGTTATCATACACCTACACCCCACAACCCTTAAAAGCCCTTTTTGATAGTAATGACTTGTACTTGCGCCTAGCGGTGGAGGTTTGATCCTTTACCAAGTCTATGGTAATTTATATGCTATGACAGGAAATGAGTGTCAATTTTCCGTTTCCCATAGTTGTTATAATTTATTATACACCCGAGAGAAAGAGAGAATCCAAACACTTATGTGAGGTGCTAGTATATGCTTTCCATGCTTTTAATTACGAGGTCTAAAAGGTTATGTCATAAATTGATTATAAAGAGTAGGTTAAATGCCCCAATATTGCTATTGTCTAGGTAGAAAATCCCATTTGCTTAAGGACAAGCAAATCCCAAGTGTAGGGGTATTTGATGAGGTGTCATTTTATACACTATTTCGGGGTCATTTAACCCCCTAAATCATGCAAATATGCCCAGAATATGTGCTTAATCGTTTGTTTTCAGGTTTTTAGCACTTGGATGGCATTTGGAGAAGATACACGTGACTTGGCTCATTTGGAGAAGAAACAGACAAGACCACGGCTCTACACCAAGTATCTTGAAGAACCACGCATATAGAGCGTGGAGACGGCGTCGCCAGTATAAAGCGACGCCGTCGTTATTTTCAAAGTGACGACGTCAAGGATTTTGTGACTGCGTCAGAGCGTAGCCGCCTTAAAGTCGATCTAGAACCATCGACATGGCGATGGCGTTATGGCTTTAAAGCGACACCGTCGCGTCGTTTTTCCTATATATACAAAACTGATTTTAGGGTTTTAAGTGTGTAACTTTTTATAACTTTTAGGAGACGAACCCTAATCATTCTAACAGCTTTTAGGTCGTCTCTAAACCCTCAAAACCTTATTGTAACTACTTTTAATCCATGTTTTAATTTAGTAAGATTGTTTACCTTTAATCATTCAATATGTCTATGTGTTGTTTGATTGATTTATGTTCTTGCTTTCTTTATAACATGCTAGGCTAAACCCTCTATTGTATTTACTTATGATTTATGTTCTTGCTTTCTTTATAACATGCTAGGCTAAAGCCTCATTCCTATATAAATCTATTATACCCATGACACAATTCTCATTCACTCAATTCTCATTCACTCCTCTCTCTTCTCTAACCACCGTCGGCTGCCCCCCACCACCATCGGTTGCCGCTACACTACCGCCGCTTGCCACCGTCGCAAAAATATTTTTAGGTATTTTTTAATATTTTAATAGAATTATATGATTTGTCATATTTTGAGGGTTTTTTGTTATATATTTTGAAGGTTTATGTTTTCAAATGTTTTTTTATAGATGGAACGAGTGTTATGATAATGAAGATGAACTACAATCATTTAGGCATAAGGCACGACAACAAGATAAAGTATACGAGGAACGTGAAGGAAGCTGTTGGATTATGCATCTTCGCACCGGTATATTCTATTCGAAAGGTCATGAAGGGGCGATGAATGAAGTTCCTGATGATGCTGTAATCTTTGCATCTAGTTATTGGCTTAGGAACAGCGACACGTATCGAGTTTAATTACTCTTATCAATATTTTAGGATGACAATAAATGTTACATTTAAAAGATACATTTTTACGTGTGTATGGTACTCGTGTTATGTAACTTTTATAGACTAACATTAGATCGACAGATGTAAGCATGATTTTCATTTGTCATGCACAAATTATTAGTCTATACATAATTATTCAGGCGTGTCATATTTTAGTATGTTTATTTTAGACGTGTTATATTTTTAGCATGATTAGATTTTCATTAACTCCATAGCTGATCCTAATATAGGATTATCTTGCTGTCAAGTCTTATCTATATATATCTATACTTCTATACTACATTATAAAGTATTATCCACCTATTCTTGAAAAACTATAAAATTGAAAATTGAAAAATGTACAAGCCTTGGAAACTAAATGTACAAGTCTTTAAAACTAAGAATCTTGTCATTAAATGTGTGACGAAAAACTTAGAAATGTACAAGTCTTGAAAACTAAATGTACAAGCCTTAGAAACTAATAATCTTGACATTAAATGTGATTGGTAAAATTTAATGACTTGACAAAAATATCTTGGCCGGATTTAATGACATTAAATGTGTGATTGGTAACTGATTTGTAATATGGAATTCTTTGTGGCTTATAAATACAAGTTGACCAGTTTTTCGACCAGAACCGGTTGAACCTGCTGGGTCGAACCGGGTTTCAAAACATTATGTTTAATCTCCAAACCATCAAACTTTTATTATTTTTTGTTTATAACCTATAAATTTTTTTTATCACTACAATTATTTACCATTAGGAATTCCCGCCGTTATGCGCGGGTACTCGTCTAGTTTCCTAAAAAAGGCAAATCCCCATAATATTTACCATGTTTAAATCGTTTAGTTTTGAAATTTAAAACTGCACAACTCATGATATTCAATCAATGTTTTCAAAAACACAATCACGAAAATCATCAATTCACACACGATTGATCATCTTTCATCGCACACAATGAGTAGACACGATATCAACATCAATCAACATTTACACACAATCAGTTTAGTATGCACACACGATTTAACCACCAAACAAAACTCAACATCTACGACATCCTCATTTAAGGTATCTTCTTAGTTACTTAACCTAAGGTAATTTATATTTTCAATTTGTGTGTTAATTTTTTGACATATTATTTTAGGTTTTAACACTGGTACAAAAAGTGGTATGGTTTACTCCATCTGGTGCATATGCATATAGGCCACCATTTTTTTTTGGGTGTTTGTCACCAAAGTATCGCGCTATCGTAGTGTCTTACGGTGACATTGTTGAGTTCGTGGTTTTTTATTGAAAAGAGTGACAAAAGAATATGTTGACAAAATTAGGCACAAGTTTTTGTTGATAATTAGTAGTAGTGACCGTAAACACTTTATAATACACGATATTGATTTTCGAAGTGATATTGTTTGTCCTTTGGACATAAATATATTAATACATGCTGACATTTGAGATGGTTTTATTCAGTATATGTGTATTTTGTGTGACTATTTCTCATATGTGGGCACATCAATATTCTAATAAATGTGATGTTGTGTGATGATTTAGTCACTCAACGGGTGTTTTTTTGGATCTAGTCCATATATTAAAAAAACGTGGCAAAAGTTGTTAATAATGTTCGTGTGACCATATGATTTTTTAAAATTCAAGTAAATGTGTATTTATGTGACTATTGTTCATCCAATGGTCATGAATTTTTGTATGGGTTGCCTTTTGTAATATTTAGTCACATAAAGCATTAGTTATTTTGGGATTTAGTCAATACAAGTTAACAAAGTGGCACAAGTGTTAATAAGTGTGGCCATATTGTTAAAGTCAAGTGAATGTGTATTTTGTGGTGTTTTGTCGTATTAATGGTACATGAATTTTAGTTTGTGTGGCGTTTGAGTAATATTTAGTCCCACAAATCATGTTTTTTTTTACTTTAGTAATACAAGTTCACTAAAAGTGGCCAAAAGTTTTCAATAAGTGTGACATATGTTGTTTTAAGTCAGTGATGTGTATTTTTGTGTGGGATATTGATACACTGGTACAAAAAGTGGTATTGGTTACTCTAAAAATGTGTGACAATATGCATATAGCCACACATTTTTTTTTGGTGTTTGTCACCAAAGATCGCGCTATCGTAGGTGTCTTACGGTGACATTGTTGAGTTCGTGGCCTTTTTCATTGAAAAAGAGTGACCAAAACCCGAATATGTGTGACAAATTAGGCACAAGTTTTGTTGGATTAATTAGTATTAGTGACCGTAAACACTTTATAATCACACGAATGATTTTTGAGAGTGACTATTGTTTGTCCTTTGGCCACATAAATATATAATACATGTGACATTTGAGATGGTTTATTCAAGTATATGTGTATTTTGTGTGACTATTTCTCATCATGTGGCCACATAAATATATAATAAATGTGATGTTTGTGATGATTTAGTCACACAACGGGTGTTTTTTTTGAGCTAGTCACATATAATTTAAAAAAAAGTGGCCAAAAGTGTTAATAAGTGTGACCATATGCTTTTTAAAATCAAGTAAATGTGTATTTTATGTGACTATTGTTCATCTAATGGTCACATGAATTTTATATTTGTGTAGCCTTTTGTAATATTTAGTCACATAAAGCATATTTTTTTGGGATTTAGTCACATACAAGTTAACCAAAAGTGGCCAAAAGTGTTAATAAGTGTGACCATATGTTGTTTAAAGTCAAGTGAATGTGTATTTTGTGTGACTATTGTTCATTCAATGGTCACATGAATTTTAAGTGTGTGTGGCAATTTGTAACATTTAGTCACACAAAGCTTGTTTTTTTTGTTATTTAGTCACATACAAGTTAACCAAAAGTGGCCATAAGTGTTAATATGTGTGACCATATGCTTTTTAAAATCAAGTAAATGTGTATTTTATGTGACTATTGTTCATCCAATGGTCACATGAATTTTATGTTTGTGTGGTCTTTTGTAATATTTAGTCACACAAAGCATGGTTTTTTTGGGATTTAGTCACATACAAGTAATCAAAAGTGGCCAAAGGTGTTAATAAGTGTGACTATATGTTGTTTAAAGTCAAGTGAATGTGTATTTTGTGTGACTATTGTTCATCCAACTGTCACATAATTTTTAAGTTTGTGTGGTGTTTTGTAATATTTAGTCACACAAAGCATGTTTGTTTTTTATTTAGTCACATACAAGTTAACCAAAAGTGGCCAAAAGTGTTAATAAGTGTGACCATATGTTGTTTAAAGTCACATAATTAAATTATCAGCTAAACACAATCTATGAACATTTCTAAGTATTTCATAAAGAATAGTTTTATTTGGCTTTTTTTAATAAAAAATATTCCAAGCTGCTACATGTCTCTCTTCTGTCAGCGGAGCTCGTCATCCTACACCACTATCAACGATCACCATCACCATGCCTACAACCACAACACAATGTAATACACAAATAAGCACACCTTAAAAATAACAATCGAAGGTACTTCAATAGCACAAACTTCTTTAACAACACTAATATACTCGAATAGTATTAACATATATATTAGCAGCATTAATTTCCCTTAATCCCAATAGCAATATTAACAAAGAACCAGCAGCACTAATATATAAGCAGCATTAATAACTACAAACAGGCAGCACTAATATCATATTGGCAGCATTAATGTTGAGCAGTATTAACCATGAGCAATATTAATATCATTTTGGCAACATTATGTTTGAAGTTAATGCTGCTTGGTTGATTTAATGCTGCTAGTGAACTTCAAAGAAAAATATGCTAAGTGTTTACTACTGCTAGTACAAAGTTAGTACTACTAGTGAATATTAGTACTGCTCATGGTTAAGACTGCTCAGAGAAGTTAATGCTACTAAAGAAGTTAATACTGCTAGTGTATAAGTTAGTACTGTTTGTTAGTTAGTACTGCTTAGTGTATAAGTTAGTGCTGTAAGTGTTAATTAGAAAATGAAATTGTTAACATAAAAAATGTCTTACATTTGGTGGTGTCAATCACTACTACAAAAAATGCTATAGAGCCCGGTTGAAACAACACATAGAGCCCGTTTTCAGTGGGGGGGGGGGGGGGTCAAAGGGGAGGGGATTCTATTCAACATTGACATAGAGCCTGGTTTTTGAAAGTTAGCCAAGGACGGTTTATACGATTCTTTTGCATAGAACAAAATCGTCAGAAAATATACATAAATACCTAAACATTCTGCATATTTTAATGAGGTGTGGTGTACCAACCCGTTAACTTTAGGAACAGACCAACACTTATGTTTATACCACATAATACTGGTGAGTTGTGCATTATTTACAATTTTTAAAAGTGTTCAATGTTTATAATTTTGAAAAAGTACACTATTTTTTTGGTTTTTTACGTTAGCCCTCTTATTTTCTCTAAGTGAAGATTAAGTGGTCAGCTATCACTAAGAACAGAAGATGATGAATTGGGGAAAATAATAAGATAAATAGATAAACTTCCTTATATAGTCGCAACTCACAAGTCACAACTAACTATGTAGAACTGTAAGTTAAAAGTAGTTTACAAAGTTCAATACCTGCTCTTTTTCTAGCAGTGACTGTTGCAATGTTTCAATAGCATTCTCTTTGGGCTCCATGGAACGGCGCAACTCTTCAATATTGTCCCGAAGTCTAAACGAGAGTGAGATAATAAGAGTAAAAATAACAAATAATACAAGATGCATGCAAGATCCTGAACTAAAAAAATAGAAATGAGAAGACATGCCCTTTTGATATGAGAGTTAAGATTACATTGTTTGGCAATAGGAAAACACTAAAGTTCTTTACAAAATCCTTGAAAATTTCAGAGATTGATTAATGTATTAGTGAAAATATTGGACGTTTTTTATCTTTGAAGACATGGAACCAAAAACTTGTAAGCTTCAAGTACATGTTGTTTGCACTTCACAATTGTTGTCTCTCGGTATCGATTGCTTTCAGTGCCTCATTAGCATGTTGGCGCGTGCGATCAAGCCCCTGCTACAATCCTAACAGTCGTGATGCAGCCTGCACTGACTTTTCATTGACTTCCTTATACTTAGCCTCAAGGTCATCTTTCTCCTGAAATTATCATCTCCAAAACCCAATCAGATTCTATACACAAACTGAATGTTTGTTGGTGTAACCTGCAGTAAACAAAAAACGCTTGTATCAAACATTGAATTAAATATGAATAATTATATATATGTAGGTTGAAAAACACATGTATGTACCTCCTCATCAAGAACAACTTGATTCTTTGGCCATGCAAAGAAACCACCTACGCCATTGATATGTGAAAAATCACATATCCTTTTCAAAACAAACCCTAAAAAGATGAAAATGTGCATAATTATGCTTGTATATGTGTATTTTGTCCTTTGTGAATGTGTAGGTACAGATGTTGCAAATCACAAGAAAAGGGCCAAAACCGGACAAACACGGACACAGGAACGGAAAGAGTACACAAGAAACGGGAAAGTATCAACAATGGTCAACAAAAGTTAACAAAAGTCAACCATTGGTCAACTTGTAAGATGACAAAACCTTGAAAACACCAAATGAGCCCTTAATGTTAAATCATTTTCACCATAAGTCCTTAAACATTAAGGGCTCATTTAAGGACTTATGGTGAAATAGGTTTAACAATAAAGGGCTCATTTTGAATTTTCAAGGTTTTGTCATCTTGTGGGTTGACCAATGTTTGACCATGGTTGACTTTTGTTGACCAAGGCTTGATAATTCCCGGCTCTTGTGTACTCTTTCCGTTCCCGTGTTTGTTTTTGCCCGGTTTTTGGCTCTTTTCTTATGATATTCGCAATATCTGTACCTACACATTCACAGAAGACAAAATACACATATACAAGCATAATTATGCACATTTTAATTCTTTTTAGGGTTATTTTAGGTATAAAATGGATATGTGATTTCTCACATATCAAAATTCCCCAAACTAAATGATTGTCGTGTCCTCACGCAATGTTATATGCTCTAAAACCAAATACTCCAAAACCTCCCCAAACTAATCCTTTGAAAAGTAGCAAAGTCTTTTGTGGGGAAAGTTAAGAAATCACAAGTTTTAAAACACCCCGTTTTTCATTTTTCAAAGATTTTTTTCATTTTTTTATGATTTTCATAATTTCCTACTTACAACTTATTCATATGTGACATAATGTATTACTTTCATTATTCATTGATAACTTTTAGGATCACGGAACAAAAAGCACAAAAAATGTCCAAATGGATAAATTTATCGTCCCCGACTTTCACTTCTCCAAGCCAAGCTTAAAAACAAGATCATTGTAAATTACAAGTTATAATGCTAACACTACTCATAAAAGCTAATTGTGTATTACTTCTCTTCCCTTATTCCTAATTTTGTATCTCAAGATTTTATTTAAGTCATATACCCGAAGGCTCTTTAAGACTTTATTTCGATACTTATTAATTCCAAAAATAAAGCGTAACGGTTAAAAACGCTATAATTAGTTCCTAGCCCTTTTCAAAGATCAAATGTCATCAAAATTAAGTCCACATCGAGGCGACCAAAATTTGGCTTTTATTAGGTTACTTAAGCATGGCACCATTCATGTCATATACCCTAAGGCTCTTTAAGACATAAATGGACCAATCTTATTTGCACCATATACCCTAAGGCTCTTTAAGGTACAAACAAGACAAAAATTAAGCAACAATATCCATTCCATATACCCTAAGGCTCTTTAAGGAATGAATAAGGCTATAATTTCACTTATTAAATTCTACTTACCCCATATACCCTAAGGCTCTTTAAGGGATAAGCAAAATATTTATTCATGTGATACATATAGTATGCCAAATTAAGTATTCCTGATGTGTACTCATCTTGATCACAAAGGAACTAAAGAAAACTTCCATTAACTAATTATTAACCAAAAAACCGCACAACTCTATTTATTAAACAATTATATATAAAGGTGAAACAAGCTAATGGGAGAAAAAGCCACAATTAACACTTATGAGCCTTAAAGAAATCCAACTATTCTATGTTTAGCATCAAAACTTATATTCTACTCTATCATCTCTTGTTCTTCACAATTTAAAATTTCTAAGAAAGAAACTCGTGAATACTTAGCCTAATAAATCGATCTTTGCATATTTAAAATCAATTATGAGAACTTGCAAAATCTTGACTTTTTCAAGCTAGACTTGCCTTTTATAGCTCCTTGTATAAAAGATTAGAAAATTTCAATCTTTTTACGTTAAGGAGAAAAGCTAAGATATAAAATCGGTCGGGTCAAAATTTACTTTTGTTCTCACCAACGGAAAGCCTACATTCGTGTCAAAACACTTATTATTTTTATCAACTAATTTATATTTTTCATCATTTTCTACACTTTTTTTAAGGATAACATGAACATTTAAATTTTTACATATATAACATTTTAAAATTTTTGCGGGAAAACAGGGTACGTGAGAACAACGAGCAAAAGGTAGGTAAGATTATATCAAAGATATACCACCCCATACTAAAACTAAACATTGTCCTCAATGTTTCCTAGTCTAAGGCTTATAACCCCATACTAGAACTCAAAAGGTCGAATGCATAATCCAAGCATGCAGAAAGTATCACAAAAATCTTAAGCCGTTTATTAAACTAGATTCATACACCACTCGGCACTTTCGAGACTTGAAGTTTTATAAACTTCGAAGAAGTCAAGAAAATTGTATTTACCCCCTCTACGGTTCTACAATTGGTATCATAGCGGTTTACTCAAGTGGAGGGGTGTTCTATGCAAAGACTACAATTGGTATCACGGGAAGTCATTTTAAGTTTAAAACTTCTTTTTTAAAAATTTGAAATTCTAACTTTGGTTTTTGAAAAAATAGAGTAAAGATTCATGACTAAAAAAAACTATGTGGAGGGGTGTTCTATGCAAAGACTACCTTTGCTAGAACCCAATGGGTTTTGCTTTTGGAAAGCCTGCTTTGAGACTTATGTTAAGTCCATAGATATTAACTTATGGCAAGTCATTCAAAACAATGATTTCTACTTTGAAGTTGAAGACTCAGATACAAAGTTGATGAAGGAAACACCGTATGAGCTTCTTAAGGATGAGCAAAAGAAGCAACTTGGCAAGAACAATGTAGCCAAAATGACTCTTTACAACGCACTACCACGTAAAGAGTATGAATGAGTCTTTATATGTAAAACCACCAAAGAAATATTACATACACTCATCATCACTCACCAAGGCAAAATACAAGTTAAGAATTGCAATATTGATCTTCTCACTCAAGAATACGAGAAGTTTTCAATCTCGAATGAAGAAACTATTGATAATGGTTTCATACGATTCAATGCTATTGTGATAAGTCTCAAATCTTTAGATCTAGACTACTCTAGCAAGAATCACGTAAGAAAGTTTCTTCGTGCTCTACCATTGAAATGTAGAGCCCAGATGACGGCCATTGAAGAAGCCAAATATTTGGCAATACTTCCTCTCGAGGAGCTAGCCGATAACCTTAAGGTTTATGAAACGATCTTGGAAAATAATGGCATAATTTCCAAGACTACTACAAAAGAAAAGGTCAAGTCTTTAGCTCTTAAAGCTAAAGTCACTAGGGAACAAACTAGTGACTATAGTGATAGTCAAGGAGGAAGTGATGAAGATGTAGATAAAGAAAAAGAAGCCGAAGCATTTAAATTGATGGCTAGGAACTTCCGTAAGTTCTTTCGCAAGGGAAATCGATTCGGGCATAGCAATCGATTTGGTAATAGTGCCAATAGGTTTGGAAGAGGCCATGTGAATAGCTTTGGAAACAAAGGTGGTGAAAGCTTGAGACAAAGAAGGCCATTTTGCTAGTGAGTGTAGAAAGCCAAATGAGAATAAGGCTTTTGTTGGAGGAGTT
>BQNB010149201.1:0-10221 GCA_026074375.1 Tanacetum coccineum | reverse complement strand
GGGTTTAAAGTCTAAACAAGGGTTTAGCACATATTTTTCATCATCATTGTTCATCATAAGGTTATCTAAAAACCTTTATCTTTTCATTTCATGAGTTTATATGTATATGATGTTCTATGTAGCAAAAATCACCATTAGGAAACTTTTAAACACGTGGAATGGATTTGTACTTGTGATTATGATTTTTTACACTTATACACATCTTATGTTGATGGTAATATCATGTTAAAATGAGGTTATAAGTGTTGTACAATCTTGGTTTAAGTATAAAAAGTTCAAGTATAAACTTGTAGTTAAAGGTTACTTAAGGAAAGTTTATGTTTTTCATGTGATGTTAATGACTTGTAAATCTTGTTATCATGGACTTATGTGGAAAAATAATGGACTTATGGACTCTAATATATGTAAGACATAATATATATATGGTTATAGAAGATTTGTGGTATTTGATTTGTTGAAAAAGGTACACAAAACAAAAGTATGTAAGTATATATAAAAGCTATAAAAGGGGCTGTTTTAGTTCGTGTATAATGACAGCCATTTTATGATTTACAAAGATAGTACACCTCATGACGTTTCCAAAAAGGTAAGAAACTCGAAAAACGGATTAATAACAAAAAAGATATGATAAAAACACGATTTACGATAATACCGGTTTTATAAAATAAACTTTATAAAAGCAAGTTATAAAAAACTTCTAAAACAGAAAGTTTAGTATTTTTCACAGATTGTACATATTTTTAGGATTTCAAAATGATAAGAATCGTAAATTTTCAATTAATAACGAAAGAGTTATGAATTTCGCGAGTTTACGATAATTAACACTTTTATAAAATAAATTTTATAAAAAGTTATTGTTCATGACAGAAACATTTATTTTGGTAAACCTCATAAATAAATAGAACTTTCAATTACGAGAACGTGCTCGAAAGAATTACTAAAAACGGAGCTAAAACGAATAAAATACGACGTTTACGATATTTAAAGTTTATAAAAGTAATTTTATAAACTATAAACAGTAAAAATTACTGTTCATCAGTAGACTCTACTTTATAAAAATGTGATAATTTTAATAACAAAGACGTGCTCAAAGGAATCGCTAAAATCGGGATTAAAACGAATAAGTTGTTGCATTTACGGGTTTTACGACAATTAAATTTATAAAAGTAAATTTATAAAATTTCATGAACAGTAAAGTACTGTTCATCAGAAGGTTATAGAATATAAAAAATGTAATATTTTAACAACGATTTATAAATGTTTTCGCTTTATAACAACGATTTATAAATTACAAATAGATGGTGATGAGCTATATAGGATTGTGTACAATATTAGTTATCAAAGTGCATAGTACTTATACGACCTATGTTTGATTAGGTTGCCTTCGGATTCGTCCGTGACTCGTTATTTCACTTACTCGATTATTACTCATTCACTTCACTACTGAGGTGAGTTCATAGCCCCATGTTGTACTTACTCGATTAAATATATTCGTGACTCGTTATTTCACTTACTCAATTATTACTCATTCACTCACTAGCGAGGTGAGTTCTTATCCCCTTGTTTTACATGATTTTGCGTTTTATAACTATTTTCTTGGGGCTGAGAAACATGCCTTATTATACAATTGGACAGTAATGTGTTAAGTTTTACATTAAGATTACGTGTTGAGCCTAAAGTAGCGATAACCCTATTTGAGCCATTATCATGAACTGCTCAGTTAACTGGATATGTGACGCGAATGTATTGTGACATACGACTCTATTGGGGTTGCCATCCCAGTTCGAGTGATTAGCTATCACTGTCAAAGGAACTTATACCCTGTCGAAACATAGGATGTTGCGGGTGTAGAACAATCATCACGGGCAATAGTCGTCCCTTTACTATGGTAATTCAATTCTGTCTCTCTTTAGTGTCATAGCCCTCAGGCAACGTAATTCACATTTATAAGAATATCTGCATCTGTGCATTATCACAACACTTAGGAACATCTTGTGGTCCTGCAATATAACGATTTACAAACCTATGAATTCACGCAACATTATTGTTGATGTTTTAAAATCAATTGATTTTTTCAGAGTCCATAAGCACGAGGTGCAATGTAGACGATAGATAAAGAAAAAAACAATTAAAAAGAGAACATGGTGGTTTTCATTTTGGATATCATGCATAAAGATTTGTCGCATTACATCATTGTAAATCTGATATGGAGCTATAAATCTTTTGTAATTTGAAACAATTGAACAATTGTCGAAGCTTCGGCTTAGTAACCAATACTTTGTTAACAATCCAATGTATCGGTTTTAAACGACTTTCTTGGGTCTTTTCTATTATATCTTGTGTTATTGATCTATGAAGTAACACGCCCCGGACCCTTATTCCGCTGCGACCCAATTTGGGGGTGTTACAGATTTGCCCGATTTAGATTTCCAAAGTTTTAATAGATGCTCCTTGGTTTCGAATGGCAGTATCCGTCGAAGCTCGGATTTCTTTAATCAAATTGGAGTTTTCTTCGTGTCTCTTTACTGATTCACTCATAAACTTGCTTAGGGTATCTTCCATAGATTGCCTTCGTTCTTGGTACGAAGGATTCACATTGTTCCTTTGATAGAATCCTGGAGCTGTTGCTCTTGTTAGCCGTGTTTTTACATAAAGTGATGGTCATTATTATTCCCGAGCCTTGTATAAGAAAAACATAGTTTACGGGAATTCATTTAAGATAATTGGGCCTAGGTAACGGGCTTAAGCCCATTTATATTAGGTCCGGCCCAACATAAAGCCCAAACAAACCACCTTAGGGTTTTATCACTTGTAACTATAAATACCCCTTCCTAGCATGTTAGGAAGGGTGTTGCTTCTCATTTTTCTTTCTAAGTGCAAGTAACCATCTTTTCTCTTTTATTTCTCTCTAGTTCTTTCTCTTTCTAAGATCTTTTCTTATCTTACTTTGTGTTTATGGTGATGAAATGATATCATCTAACACGTGGTATCAAGATCCAAGGTTGGATTTAGTGTTCTTGTTGTGGTAATTTCTTTGTGCTTATTGGTTTGGCTTATTTATGACCTTATCCTAGCTTATTTTAGTTCTTATTATTATTTTGTAGTCTCATTTTATTTTCGTACGCTTAACTTAATTTGGGCTTCAAAATAGTTCATTTCTTAGGCTTATACTTTGCACGTGGAATTCTAGTTGTTGGATTATTTGTGTCACATTTCTTTTCTTTCTTTGAAACGAGTTAGTAAGTTTTTTCCCATTATTGTGGCTTATTATTTTGTCTCCTATTAACTCAAAAAACTTAAAGCTTTCTTGCTTATTTTTGGTTTAAAGCTTATTTTGGGCCAAAAAGATTTCATTGTCGTGGCTTATTGTGGTTAACTTATTAGACGTAGCTTATTTGTAAAGCTTATTCAAGCTTATTTTGGTTGGCTCATTTCATCTTGTGGTCCACACCGGTTGAGACAAGAAGGAGACATAGATCTAAGATTTTTGCAACAAGGATGTTGTGATTTTTGTTGGTTTCTCAAGAAGACAAAAGAAAGGACTACAAGGACGATTGTACGATTTGACACTTAGTGACAACCAATCTACTAAACCGATCTATCACAAGTCTTTGACAACCGATCTATTGAACCAATCTATCACAAGCCTTTGACAACCGATCTACTAAACTATAACAACCAGAAATTTTCATCAATGTAATATCCATCTATTAAATCAGATACAATGTAACATCTATATATACCACCTTTTTATAGGGAAATTTTTCGCTTTATTATATTATGTAACGTAGTTTACATAACTAAAGTACACACAACTACCTATGTCAATTCTATCTACGTTAATATCAAGTAAATGTCTTAATATGTCAAGTCAATATTCTAACAGCCTCTATACCATGTACGTTATCTATTTAACGTAGATTTCACAACGTTATTACTAGATGAACATTATCCAGTAACATTTATATCAAAACCCTAATCATATGTAACGTATACATATAAAATGAATGTACAAGCCTTCAAACATATGTACAAGTTGAAATGAACAACATTTGAATATGTTTTCCCTCATAAACCTAGTTACAACCTTCTAAAACTCAATGTACAAGTCAAATAAGCACGAATTCAAACAAGCTCATTTTCCCTTTAATTTTGTTCTAATTTTCATACAACTTCTTTATCTTGGATTACAAGCTCACTTAACAATACATTTATGCTAAACTAACCCTAAATCATGCTAAACCTAATTCTAAAACCCTAATTTCATTTTATACGAAACCAAAACCTAAACAATAATCCGAGACCCTAATCCTAACACTAAACCTTAATCCTAAACCCTAATCTTAGCACTAAACCTAACCTTAACTTGTCACAAAATCCCTAACCCAAAACTAAAACCAACCTGACACCCTTAATTTGATTTTAAAACTAAAATCTAATCAAGCTAGCATCCTACCACCTCTCAAGCAGCATGACCTCACCACCACCTTCACCCCCACATCACCAAACAAGCACACAAGCACCTCTATCACCCTTGTTCACCAAGTAATCCACCTCATCACCACCTTGTGATGTCGCGCCCTCCACCACCTTACACCTCACCATAGCTAGTTTCTAACCTCTTTGGTCACCACTTTAGTGTACCTTAGTCCTTACTCCAACCTCCTTGATCTCTACTCCACACAAACTTGCTCCATATTCATCCCCATATACTATAAATACATGACATACATACATACATTTCCATATCTCATTCAAACTCAAAGCTACTTTTAAATCAGGTTCTATGCAAGCTAAGGAAGAGAAATGAAGCCCTAAGATCAGTTTTGAAGCCAAGGATTAAGAAGAAAGAGGTCTTAAAGTCATTTCCAAAGTTTTCAAGTCATAATAAGCTCATTCGACTCATTGTACCTGCTTTAATCCATTTCGTGTACAAGTAAGCTTTAAATCTTGTTCTATATGTTCTTACTATATCTTAGAAACTTATTAAGCTATGTCATAATCTTCTTGTACAATCAAAACTTGTTTTGAGTCCTTGAAAACCAAATTGTAACCCTAAAAACCCTAAAAGCTCATCTATAAGCTAAAGCCATAAGCTGTTCTTATAAGCTATCCTAATAAGCTTCCTTAACATTTTTATAAGCTTTAAATCATATCCTAAAACCCTAAACCCATCGGGTTGATTCTTCTCAACCAAACAAACCCGTTTTGGATTTTCTAGTTCACAAGCTCTTTTGCTAAGCTATAAGCTCATAAAACTTATTTATTCTAACTTATTTTAGCTTATTATAATAAGCTATAACCTGCAAATTACTTTCTATATTGAAAAATATCAATATTATGGATTTTGGACTTGAATTGCAAATGTTTCCATACATAGGGGTATATATTATAACTTTCTGAAATTATATAAGTTTTGTGCTAAAAATGTCATTATTCCAAAATTATAACTACAAGGGGCTGTTTTGCCAAGTTTTAAAGTTAAAGGTTTAAATTATATATCCTTTATATATAAAGGACTAAAATTGTAAAAATATATAAATCAAGGGTATTTATTGCCATTTTTGCATACTTAAAAATATAAAATATAATATTTGTATATAAATTATAAAAATATATATAAATATTATAACACTTGATTTTATTAAAACCCGACACATTTATCGTTATTAATCATCGATCGACGCATTATAAATCAATTATAATATGTATGTTAAACTTCATGAAGTTTTAAAACAGTAACAATCAAACTAAGACTTGACATACTACCCCAGGTTGCGTGACGAGGCCGTTACTTTCATTTGATATACTTTTGCCATCAATCAGATTTCCCTGTTAAGGTGAGTTGATAGCCTCGCATTTTAAATCTTTGAAATATTTCATAAACCCGCGAGCGGGATACATACTATAAACCATGAATACAAGGGTTTTTCCAACTGTATGCTATCCTGATGCATTATTACCTAAGTCCCTACTTTTGCCATTAAGACCCCACTATTAAGAACTGTTAATTACTCTTCGTAGTAAGCGTGAATGCCGTGAATAGATCTATTTGGGACTGAACTCCCACGTTGGTATACCTGTACTTTTGGTAACCAAATGCACTTCATTTGAATAAACTATGCGGGTATTTGGCAAAGGCACCCGTTAGGGCAACTGCTTGTGATTATTGATTATCTCAAGGCTTCGGTGTCATGAGCCTAGGGCAGTAATATTGTTTTCAATGATAATTGTATCTGCATTGCAATTATTACTATTATGGGTGTATAACAACGTAACCCACTATTTATGATGACCCGTATTCAAAATGTTTATCATAAACCTATAAATTTCACTCAACCATTGTGTTGATCTTTTTAGCATGTTTATCTCAGGTACTTAAGCAACTTATGGCACAGAGTGACACGGACTTGAAGATGGCTAAAATGTTATCATTCAAACTTTATGTTTCTAGATTTTGGGACCTCTTTTTGTAAAACTCTAATGAATAAATGAATGATAACTAAATTTTCCAAAACTTCTCTTTATGAGTCGTTTTCTATGATTATATCTGTTGCACTATGAAGTAATACCCCAGATTAGCTTCCGCTACTATATTTGTCAAAATTGGGGTGCTACAGATTGGCATCAAGAGCCAAGGTTATAGAGAACAAGGTTGAAACCTTAACTATAACTACTTTTCTTTTTCTATCCAAGAAAGTCCTCTGTGCCACTACATCTCCCGAATAGTATGTAAAGATACATAACTATTATACTATTATATAAATAACTTATGTTATTTACCGCTAGGTTGTTAACAGAGTGATGTCTTCTCCCAACCACCCTACTTCTGATATTGAGGATGCTTTTTCCTCTAACTTTTTGGACTATATCCCGGCTTCCCCGGACTATTCCCCAGCTTCACTAGGAAATACTTCTTCTGAATCTTCAAATAATTCATCTGATTTAGTTCCAATAGCTTCACCAACTCTTTCACTTTTTCATGATGACCCATATATAAAGGTCATGCAAGCATATTATGCTAAAGAATCACCTATTCCACCACCAACTACTGTGCCTCCATCTCCAATGCTATCACCAATGTTTAATCCTCAAGAATTCTTTCTTCTTAAGGAATTATTGCCACCTAAGAAACGAGGTCGTGACCAATCATCCTCCTTTACTTCTGCCTTACCTCAAGCATTTGAGATGGGAGAAAGTTCTCATAAGACGAGTTTGGAACGTCACAAGGAATAAATTGAGGAAATTTTAAATCACCTAGATGAGCTCTCTCTTGACCGTATTAAGCACATGGAAGACAAAATAAAAGGTCTTGGAAAAGGTCGGGTGATCATACAACAAGATTTTGACAATCTGGAAACTCAACTCCAATAGGCTCGTACTCAAATTACTAGACTTCAAAGAAAGCAAATGGGAAATAACAACAAGATTGCTCTGGCTCGCTTCAGGATTGCTAATCTAGAACAAATCATCGAAGATATCCAGGTTCGTCACCAAGCAGATAAGGAAAGTCTTCTAAATGCAATCAATGAACACAAGAACAGCCAGGAAGGACCATCGGACTACTAGATTAGATACTAGTTATAGCTTTTGTTAGAACCTAGCCACGGGATGTGTGGTATAAATAACAACACTTGTCAAATTTTAACTATGTACAGTACAAAGGCAAGTTGTCAATGATATAAAATAATGGTGATCCCGTTATACTTCATTGTTTCATACTCATCCTATATTCTATATTACAATCTCTCTTCTCCGTATTCATCATTAGGATCTTCATTACCGGTTAAGTTAACTAACTACCATCTCTAGACTATACCTTTGATAAGTTTATCTTCACAAAGTTAATTATCATTATAAATCATACTTGACCCCTAGAAAATGAACTAGTCCCCAAGGAACCAAATAAGTCAGATACTTGTTAGAATTCATATCAGATAAATATCTATAATTTCAATATCACTATTGTAACAATGCTTATTTTGGAACTTTAAGAATTTTAAGGAAAGACTTGTGATATCATTCTTATTACGTGTTGTCTTATGTTGATAGAATGCCTCCCAAAAGGACGTCAACATCTGAAGCACCAGCCATGACTCAGGCTGCCATCAGGAAACTAGTTGCTGACAGTGTTGCCGCAGCTCTGGAAGCACAAGCTGCAAGTACTAACAATCCCAATAGGAACACCGGACCTACTGGAACTCCTGTAGCAAGAAAGGGAAACTATAAAGAGTTCATAAGCTGTCAACCTTTCTACTTCAATGGTACGGAAGGAGCAGTTGGCCTCATTCGCTGGTTTGAACGGACTGAATCAGTATTTTCTCATAGCAACTGTGCCGAGGAAAACAAAGTGACATTTGCTACTGGTACCCTGACTGATGATGCCTTGTCCTGGTGGAATGCATACGCCCAACCTATTGGAATAGAACAAGCCAACAAGATCACCTAGACTGAATTGAAAAGGCTCTTAACAAATAAGTATTGTCCTCGAACTAAAGTCAGGAAAATGGAAGATGAATTTTACAATCTGACTGTAAAAGGAAATGATCTTAAAACTTACATTAGAAGATTTTAGGAATTAGCAATCTTATGCCCGAACATGGTACCAAACACCGAGAAACTCATGGAAGTTTTCATCGGAGGATTACCCAGAAGTATTGAAGGAAATGTTACCGCCTCAAAGCCTCAAACTTTGGAGGAAGCCATTACCATAACTCAGAGGTTAATGGATCAGGTAACAAAGCATAATTCTATGCAAGGAACCAATGATCACAAACGAAAGTTTGATGATAGAAGGAACACCACTAACAACAACAACTACCCCAATAATCGCATCAACAACTACCAAAACAACCATAGCAACCGCAACAATGATTACCGCCAACAGCAGAATAGAAGACAGGAAACCTTCAGGTCTTATGCTGCCACCCCAACTGAAAATAGTAGGTATACTGGAAGCCTTCCTTTGTGTAAGAAATGCATTTTACATCACACAATACCTTGCATTGTCAAGTGTCAGACTTACAGCAGGGTGGGTCATCTAACTAGAAACTGCAGAAACAAAGGACCAGCCACTGGAAGCAATCAACAACCAATATCAGTAATTTGTCATGCTTGTGAAGAGAAAGGGCATTACAATTATCAATGCTCAAAGACAAACAACAATGCCCACGGAAGAGCATACTTGCTGAGGGACAAGAACGCTCACCGAGACCCGAACATAGTCACGGGTACGTTCCTTCTAAACCAACATCTAGCTAGAGTACTTTTTTTTGGAAGTTACTATGTGCATTGGAAGTTCTATGACAGATTCGACGCTGTATAGTGGAGTTTATCATTCTGATATCCGTATAGATTTTAGTTGTCATAAGAATGGTTTCTCATTCTTATGTTGTGGTTAGGTTAGTAGCCTTTTGAAGCTTGTATGCGTCCAGATGGACTGAGATGAGGGAAAGAGCATGCTTGCTAAGGGACAAGAACGCTCACCGAGATCCAAACGTAGTTACGAGTATGTTCCTTCTAAACCAACATCTAGCTAGAGTATTATTCGATTCTGGAGCAGATAAAAGTTTTGTACCCATATCTCTTGCTTCTATGCTTAATATCCCACCAATTACACTAGATACCACTTACAATATTGAAATGGAAAATGGAAACTTAGTAGGCACTAATACCGTTATTCAGGGTTGCACCCTAATTCTGTTGAATCAACCTTTCGAAATTGATCTTATGCCAATTAAACTTGATAGTTTCAACGTCGTCATTGGTATGGATTGGTTATCCAAGTATCATGCTAGAATTATCTATGATAAGAAAGTCGTCCACATCCCAATCGACGATGAAACTTTAATCATCCGAGGTGATAAAAGTAAAACCCGACTAAGCCTTATATCCTGTATTAAAACCGAAAGATATATATCTAGGGGATGTCAAGTTTTGGTAGCCTAAGTAATGGAAAAGAAGTCAGATGATAAACGATCGGAAGACATACCAGTAGTCAGAGAATTTCCAGAAGTTTTTCCTAAAGATCTACATGGCTTACCCCCAGTTCGCCAAGTAGAATTCCAAATTGATTTAATTCTAGGAGCGGTGCCAGTGGCCCGAGCACCTTACAGATTAGCTCCTTCAAAAATGCTGGAACTATCTAACCAACTTCAAGAGTTGGCAGACCAAGGTTTTATCCGACCAAGTACTTCGCCTTGGGGAGCTCCTGTCTTATTT
>BQNB010149200.1:0-16200 GCA_026074375.1 Tanacetum coccineum | reverse complement strand
TTATGTGGAAGTTATGATCATGACACAAATGGTCATAACAGGATTATCTCTCTAAAAAGAGAGATCAATCCAAGAAATCCTCAACATGCTTTCAAAAAATGTGAAGCTTATGGTAGTCCAAATCATACCACAACTGATTACTATGACATTGAATGGTTCAAAAGAGGTGAAGCACTTCAAGCCAAAAAGGCTGAAGCTCTAAAATTAACTAGAGCTGAATCATCAAATACTAACAGATCCAAGACTCCTACTAAAAGGTGGGTTTCTAAGCAAAACTAACCATTTGAATGTATTTATGCAGTGTGACATCAGGAAGCCAATCTGGTACCTGGACAGTGGATGCTTAAGGCATATGACTAGTGTCAAAAGTTACCTGCACAAATATGTGGAACAATCAGGACCTAAAGTGATGTTTGGAGATGATTCTACATGCACAACTAAAGGTTATGGCTCTATCAAATGTAATTGTATAGTTTTCACAAAGGTAGCATTTATAAATGGCCTTAAATACTATTTAATTAGCATCAGTCAACTCTATGATGCTAAATATATTGTTCAGTTTGATGAGAAAAAAGGAACAATCTTCAACTCTAACAAGGAAATTGTTATGATTGCTCATCGAGTAAGAGATGTATAGGTTCTTGACATGGCATCTTCTGCTCAAGAATCTTGTTTCTTTGCCAAAGTTTCTGAAAATCTCAACTGGCTTTGGCATAAAAGACTTGCTCATCTAAACTTCAAAACAATCAACAAACTGGCAAAACAAAATCTTGTTATTGGTCTTCCCTCACTTGTCTACTCAAAAGATAAACCATGTTCATCATGTGAAAAGGGAAAGCATCATAGGGCCAGCTTCAAAACAAAACAGGCATCTTTTATCAAGAAATGTCTTCATCTTCTTCGCATGGATTTATTTGGACCTGTAACTCCTAGGTCCATTAACCATGAAAAGTATACCCTTGTCATTGTTGACGAGTACTCAAGGTACACCTGGGTATACTTCTTGAAGAAGAAAAGTCAAGCACTTGAAACCATTATGTCCTTTATCAAAAGAGTTGAAAATCAAAATGACATCAAAGTCAAACAACTCAGAACTAATAATGGTACTGAATTCAGAAATAGCACACTTGTCAACTTTTGTGATGAAAAAAGGATTTCTTAAAACTTCTCTTCTACTTACACACATGAACAAAATGGTGTTGCTGAGAGGAAAAATAGAACCCTCATAGAAGCTGCAAGAACAATGCTTTCAGGATCTTTCTTTTCTAAATAATATTAGACTGAAGCTGTAGCCACTACATGCTACACTCAAAACAGATCCACCATTGTGAAAAGACATCTCAAAACTCTTTATGAAATTTTTTGTAAGAGAATCCCAAACATTAGTTTTCTTTATGTCTTTGGATGTCTAGTTTACATCCACAATCATAAAGATCATTTAGGAAAATTTGATGAAAAAGCTGATGATGGTTATCTTCTTGGATACTCACTTGTCTCCAAGGCATTCAGAGTCTTCAACACTAGAAGACAATAAACTAAAGAAATCTATCACATCACATTTGATGAAAGCACTAAGGCTATCAAATTCTCAAAACCCTCAGTTGACAACATCAACATTGCTGAATCAGAAAGATATCCACTTGATGAATATCTTCGTCCTTATGAACCTTCTCAAAGGTATCAAACAAACAACAATGATGTGTCCTTCATAGAACCCTATGAATGTCATGAACCAATGGTTCTTGAAACTAAAGTTTCATCTGATCAAAATGATCAAATAGATCAAAATGATCAACCTGCTCAAAATGATGAAATCTTAAATGATGATCTGAACATTCTAATCACACCAATAATAAACAAATCATTGATAATCTTCCAAACACTAAAGACATTCAGATCTCTAAACACTTGTCCTCTCCAAATACAGAGGACACTTCACAAAATACTACAATCCCAAGTCTACTCTTACCTGTTCCATCAATGGTCACTCCGGCTCCTCAAGACAGATGGTCTCAAGACAAGAACATTGAGCATGTAAATATCATTGGTAATCCAGGAGCAGGAATGCTCACAAGATGCATGGCCAAACAACTCAGTGCTGCTTCAGCTCATGAATGTCTCTTTGTAGATTTTTCTCTCTGAAGAAGAACCTAAAAATGTCTCTGAAGCACTAAAGCATCTTGGATGGGTTGATGCTATGCAAGATAAACTAAACTAATTTTCCAGAAACAAAGTCTGGACATTAGTTCCTGCACCCTATGGCAAAACAATAATTGGCTCAAGATGGGTTTTCAGGAATAAAATGGATGAAACTAGAATAGTCATCAAAAACAAGGCAAGGCTTGTAGCTCAAGGCTACAATCAGCAAGAAGGCATAGATTATGATGAGACTTTTGCTCCAGTTGTAAGACTTGAAGCTATAAGAATCTTTCTTGCCTTTGCCACTTACATGGACTTTATAGTTTATCAAATGGATGTCAAAAGTGTATTTCTCAGTGGTAAACTAAAAGAAGAAGTTTATGTAAAACAACCTCCAGGTTTTGAGAGCAATGAATTCCCTAATCATGTTTGCAAACTGGACAAAGCCCTTTATGAACTTAAACAAGCTCCACGAGCATGGTACGAAACTCTCTCAACCTTTCTCACCGAACATAAGTTTGCGAGAGGAAAGATAGACAACACTCTGTTTGTCTACAAAACTCAAACTGATGTGATTCTGGTTCAAATCTATGTTGATGATATTATCTTTGGGTCCACAAGCACAAAATTGTGCAAACAGTTTGCTAAAATGATGACTCAAATATATGAAATAAGCTTGATGGGTTTCCTCACCTACTTCCTCGAATTTCAGATTAAACAATCTGAAAGAGGCATTTTAATCAACCAAGAAAAATATGTCAAGGATCTGCTAAAAAAGTATGACATAAATAGTTTATCAGTAAAGACTCCAATGGTACCCCCTAACAACTTAGGACCTGATCTCAATGGCAAATCTGTAAATGAGACTCAGTATAGAGGTATGATTAGATCACTAATGTATCTAACTCTAAGCAGACCTAACATTCAATTCTCAACTTGTCTCTGTGCAAGATATCAGGCAAATCCTAATGAATCATAACTTATTGCTGTTAAGAGAATTTTCAGGTACCTAAAAGGTACTCCCAGTCTTGGTCTATGGTATCCAAAATGTTCTAGTTTTGACCTAAAAGGATACTCAGACTCTGACTATGCTGGTTGCAACATGGACAGAAAAAGCACCTCAGGTGCTTGTCAGTTGCTAGGAGGCAAACTTGTGTGCTGGAGTGCTAAAAAGCAGTAATTTGTAGCTATGTCCTCAGCTGAAGCTGAATATGTAGCTGCTGCTGGTTGTTGTGCCAACATACTATGGATGAAAAGTCAACTCACTGACTATGACACATATATGAGAAGGTACCCATCTTTTATGATAACATTAGTGCTATTGCAATCTCAAACAATTCAGTCTTGCACTCAAGAACAAAGCACATTGATATCAGATATCACTTCATCAGAGATCATATTCTTAAATGGGACATTGAATTACATTTCATTCCCACTCAATATCAACTTGCTGATATCTTCACCAAGCCTCTAGATGAGCCAAGTTTTAAAAGATTGATTGTTGAACTAGGTATGTTAAACATTGATTCAAAACCTAAAGCTTTAGCACTGACTGAAGAAAGCTAAAGCTTTAGTGTCTTCTTCCAAAACTGAACAAATTTTCATGTTAAATATCAGTTCAATTTTTGCATACAACCTTTAACTTGCTCGAGTAAAGTAACTAAGCAATCACATGTGTCTCATTCATGGATTTGCATAAGCATGTGTGGTTTTGTCGCCTTCGCTGGAGCACAGATACTGGTCAAGTTAAGAACTGAACTCACTAGTTTATTCTCTTCAGTCCAGTTTAGCCAAATCATTTTATCTCAATCTTCAGCTATCTCTCGAGTGAAGTAACTGAGCAATCACATATGTCTCATCCATGGATTTGTATGAGCACTTTTGGTTTTGTCGCCTTCACTGGAAGACTGTTGATGATGAAGATTACAATAATCAGTTCAGCATGACATACACACCAAACCTGAACCTAGTCTAGCTTTTTTAAAATATCAATCTAAAGGTCAGTTTCAAAAAACCATATGTGATTTTCAAAAGTAATATTATTTTATCAAAATAATTTCCTTCCCAAGGAAGTTGTTTAACTTTAAAATAAACATATTAAAAGAGGAAGTCCAATAGTTAGAATGACCACATCATCTTTCTCTCACCTACTTTTCAGTTAAATAGACGGCTATTCACTGTTCAAGGTGTCAGAAGCATGCTTTGCTGACTTTTATTTAATACAAAGTTTGGCACACATGTTGAAACCTAACCCTAAAACACTCCTATAATTTTATAACCTCAAATGATAATTACAATTTCTCAAAGAAAATTTTGTAATTTCATCAATCATATAAATCACAACACACCATTCCACATCACACTCTCACAAATCCGTTAAGAACAAACAAAACACACACCTTCCACTAGATCAAAATTTCAAAGCCCTAATGGCAGAATCATCCTCACAAAATCCCTCATCACCTAACCTCACTCCCAAAGAAAAACCTGTCACTCTTAACAAACCTGAAAGCCCAAACCCTTTCTTACCTGCCATTCAGGTAGAGTTCACATTTGAGGAAATTGCCTTCACCACCAACAATGAAGTCACACTTTTATATCCCTCACCCCTAACCAAGAATACTTTAAGGATGTGTCTGACTTCATTTCCAAATGATGTCTAAAAGAAGCATTTACAAGAGCCCTAAATCAATACAAAGAATGCCTAAGTGAATTCTGGTATACGGAAAAGGTCTTACCAGACTCTATGATTTAGGTATCTACTCCCACATGAGAAGTTAGATGAGAGATAGGTATCACCACATTTACAAATGCTCTTAGATCAAAATACTTACCTCACTCAAGTATGTATGTTCCTCCACCCTCCATAACAACTGTAAGACCATGGTTTGCAACGATAAGGTACAATGGGGAGATTGGGGCAAAAGGAACTCTAAAAAAGAGTTATCTTCCTCCCAGGTGGAGGTTGCTAATGGGTCAGATCATTCAATGCTTAGGTGGGAAAACATGTTGCCTAGATCAAATATCTAATAAGGATGCCACCATCTTGTATTGTTTGGAAAATGGTATCCAAGTAGATTATGCCAAGATAATTTGAGAGGATCTCATTCACAAGCTGAACAAGAAGACTAGGGAAAAGATTGTTCCTTACCCTATGCTTATATCTCTTCTACTTGAACATATGGAACCTAAATATGATAATAAAGAACTCACAATAAACCCCACTCAAGTCTTCAGTGTTCACAACTGGATACTAATGCCAAACCAACCTAAAGAACCTCCCTTCACTAACCACATGAAGGCCATTTGCAATCTAGATGTGCCTGTGGACTCCAAAGCTCCCAAATACTCTTCTCTAACTGAAGAGGTTCCCCAAGGCAAAAAGCTTGGAGCTAGAAGTAGACTCAAAAGAAAACAATCTTCAAAACACACACCTGAGTCCACCACTAAGACATCCAAATCCTAATCTGGCCATTCAAAGAAGGAAACTAAGTCCAGTTGCCATGGACACAAGCATAAGCCATCCTTCAACTCCCACACTAGTGGTTGGTGAAATGCATAAAGAGACACAACAAACAGCTGGTGGTCCAACATCTTTAGGGGATACTAGTGAAGATAGAGCCCACCCTCAGCTCAGTAGCGGTATGTCTGCATTTACTATAATTGAACATGTTTGATTAACTTCTTTCATTTTGCACTCTGAGTCTGCATCAGGACATGATGCTTCAGCAGATTTCACAGCTGAAGCTGATCCTAGAATATTTGCTCCTAAGGATTCCATACCTTAACAACAGAGTATGGATGAAAGAACCAAAACTACTCATTTGCTCACATACTTGCAGGATCTAATCCAAGTGTTCTTGTAGATAAAACTAAATCTGCTGGAGATAGGTTAAAAACTGCCCACACTACTTCAGGTGCAAATGAGGAATCACGAGCTAATGACATCTCACGAAAAGTGAAGCTGGAGGATTTATCATATATCTTGAAAGATACAAGATCTGCCTTCTCCACTCCTGACTCCCCAACAGATGAGCCAATCATTGTTTTAGATGTGAGTGAAGAGGAAAAGAATGCTAAAAATGATAAAGATACTATAGATACTTCAGTCCCTCCTCCATCTCTAAAATCAGCTCAAATTCAAGAGTTAATGGCTCAGGTCCACTTACTTTAGTCTTAGAAGGAAGATCTGGAGCAAGCAAAAGTTAAAGCTGGAGCTGAAGTTGCCTCAATGAAAGCCAAGCCTTCATATCCAGACATTAAGCAGCTAACTAAACTTCTGGTAACTTCCCTGAAGCCTGAACTATCCAAACTCTTAGCCTTACATGACTTTGCTAGCTGCTTGCCCACTGAACTGAAAGAGCTCCCCTCAAAGATCACTGGATTATCTAGAGAAATTAAAGAGCTAAAGCAGCATATTAAAGACATGGAAATCGAGCTGCCTGGGGATCTCATAGAGATACCAACAAAACTAGAGTCATTCACTTCCACTATCTCCAGTCTATCATCCCAGGTAGCTGAACTGAAGAACATTTAATGGAAACCTCCAGCAGAGTTTCTCAATTTACCAAGTCAAGTTTCTTCAGTTCAAGAAAAGCTTAAGACTTTGGATTCTCTTCCAAATCTTTTGCACAAGGTCTCTGATACCTTGAATAGGTTTTCCACCGTGATGGAGAATGCATCTGGAGCTGCAAGCATGAATGTTCCTTCAGCAGGCCAAGCTCCTCCTTCACCCGCTGAGGGGGAGAAGAACACCAAAGATGCTAGTACAAACCTGAAAATGAATTAATTGATCTTCTGGGCAAAGATGTTGTGACACAGTACTACACTAAGAAGTTACTCTTTGATAAATACTATGACAAGATTCTGAAAAGAAAGAAAAACCCTATGATCACCAACTATGAAGTTCTCACAAAGAAAGGCCCCATCACACTAAAAATATATAAGGAAGATGGGTCTAAGGAAGTTATCTCACATCTCAAAGTCAGTTATCTACATTCAACAGAATGGAGAGAAGTACTACAAGCTTGTCCAGATAAAAGTGAAAAAGGATGGAAAACCATTTATGATCTGGTGAAGACAAGAGTGGATCAGCTAACTCAAACTGAACAAGAACTTAAGATTTACTTAAACCAGCCCCTCAAAGAACAAGATCCTCTGGATGAGCTAACTGATTTAGCTAACAAGAAAAGAAAAAGAACCAGTGACTTAAGAGATCATTCCAGGTCAACAAAGAAACATAAGTCATCTAGTTCAGCATGAAGAAGAGGATCATTGAACAACTAAGGCAGAAGAATGAATTTTTTGTAATAACTTTATCTTTTGTAAATGTATTATTATGAAAGATAGAATGAAAGATTATCAGTTTATGTTGTTCAATTCATATCAATTGTGTAAGAAGAAGTTGTTTTGCTCACTTACAATTGATTTTAACTTAGGCTATTTGTATATTTAAATAAGGGGAGATTATTGGGTTTAATTACTAAGCCATTCAGTCTTTCAGTAGATTTAAACATAAAATCTCCTAAGTGTTTATCAAACTGAAGTCTTTCAGTTTGAGTCACTAAAGCCTTTCAGCTTCAGTTACTGAATTCCTTCAGCATCAGCTCTTCAGGTCCTTAGAAGATTGGGAAGTATCTTTACTTTAGCATATGTAGCGGCACAAAAACTAAAGACGGACTCTTAGCTGGAGCTTCAGTTCAGCTTGGCTGACAATTCCAAGTTGAACGTTATCTATCTCCTTAACAGAAGCTGAAACGTATGTTTCAATTCTAGAAGGTTTACAAGGCGGAAAAAAGATTGCTTTATATCAAAAGGAATAAAGCAATCTCCTTGGGAAATGTTACTTCTAAAGTTGGTATAGAAGTACAACAACTTTCCTTCAAGGACTGTACCTAGTACTAGAAAGCAAACGTGCATTAAATGGTAGCTCAACCACCTATTTAATGCTAGGTTAAAACTTGTAAACCCTAATCCATTTGCCTATAAAAGGAAAGGGATTCCCAGAGTAAATGTTATCTCTTCCAATTAATGTGATACACATTGAAGAGTTCATTTATCTCTCAAACAAACTGACTCGTACCACTGAAAGCTGAAGTTTCAGTTTGGTCATAACAAGTTTGTTTTCTTATTCTCATAACTTTGGTTAGAGAATAAGTTCAAAGGAGAAAACACCCCAATTATCATTCAACCACCTTGCTATTCTGCAAGCAAGGTGTGTCATAGATTCTTTATTCGATTCTAATAAAAGTCTATACGTTGAAAAGTACTTCCGTGTGTTTTAAACTTGTTCTTTCTATTGTTTATATATATTTGTTTAAAACTCACTTTATTGCTATAGAATCTGATTAGTTTAAGGTTGAGAAACCTTATATCAGATTCTAAGGGACCAACAAGAGTGAGCAATCATATGTATCTATTCCATCGTTATGGATGTTTATATGTGGTTTTGTCGCCTTTTCTGGAGCAATGGTATTGTTTGATAATTATTTTGAGTGATTCGGTAATTTAGAAGCTCTGAACTTGTGCTTGATCATCATTTACTAGACCAAATCCTGATTAATCATATGTTATGAATCCCGCAAGTTCTTGTTCTTGCGAGCACTCCCTTTAGTGCTAAGTTGCTAAAAAATCTAAGTAAAGAAGTTAAAGTTGAAAGATGAAGTCTTGTGCTAAGCCTTAGTTATTATTATCCTATAAAAAAATGTGTGTAATATATATAGAAGTTCAAAGAAATAATAGCTTAAGTTCCGACACATGAAGATTAGTATATGCTCCCGCTTCAGTATCAAGTTCCGCCCTTCGGTCAGATTTATGTGTCAAGTACAAGCCTATGGTAGTTGTCTAAATTATGTCTATGCAAATTGAGTGTCTCCACAGAAATATATAAACCTTATCTGAGTGAAATGAGTGAATTCTAAATCAAACACATTTCCCTATGAGGTGCTTAGTTATATGTCAATGCCTGAAAAGTTATCTAAACCTGTAAACACTTGTAAAATCTAAATTTTCTCCATGTCACGATAAATGATTTTATTTTCTCGCTTTGATTGCTTGAGGGCAAGCAACAGCTAAGTGTGGAGGGATTTGATAACGCCAAAATTATACATGTTTCTGGTGGCGTTATTTGTATATATTTAATCATTTCTCGTGAACTTTCAATACTTAATAGCATGAATTGCTTGTAGGTTCACTTGAAGACATCCCGAGCTCAAACACAACAAATCAAGTATTTATATGCTAAGGAAAACAATATACAAAGAAAAGATAAAGTTCAAGCTCTAAAGTGCAAATGTGTGTCGCACTTACCAATTGTGCACCGCACTTCTCCTCAAGTTAATGGAATTAAAGACTTAGTCAAAATTCAGCATTAACTCCACAAGTACGCCGCACTTACTATTTTGTGCACCGCACTTCCCATCTGACTATGAAGAATAAATGAAGACTTAAATGCTATTGCATTAATACCCTAAGTACGCCGCACAAATTCATTTGTGCATCGCACTTCTTCACTAAACATTTAATTCCCTCGCATTTAATCACCAAGTACGCCGCATAAATATCTTTGTGCGCCGCACTTTCACCCCTCACATAACCTATAAATAGGGGACAAATTTTTGCTCCAAATCATTCATTCCTCAATCATCCCTTCTTCATTCCTTCATATAACAATCTCACGCACACCACTTCTCTCATAACCCCTTTCTAAATCATCCACCAAGCATAAACACCATACCCTTTTGGAGATTCAAGATCAAACAACTAAGAACGAAGAAGATCATCATACTAGTTTAGTAAAGTAATGAAGTTTATTGTTGAATCAAGATATGTTATGAACCACTTAGCCATGAGAGGCTAAATCTCTCATGACTACTTGGTGATGTTATGATAATGAATAAGTGTTTGGTATGATCGTGATCTTTTTAATCTCAAGCTTATGTTGCAATCATATTATATCTTATCTTGTCCGTTTTGCTTATCAACTTAGATTATATAATCATATTAGTATAGGTCGAAAGACCCGTTATGATCTATGTGGTTTTAAATATTTGTCTATGATCTTTATCGTCTGTGTTGAGAAATCCACTTTCTTAAACTGATAAACAAAATAAGCTTTGATATTATAAGTAACTAAACTATTTGAGTGACACATTTGGTCTAGTCTACTAAATATAAGTCTTAAGTTAATCAAGTTAATTTGTGAAAATGTTTTCTGACGAGAAATCCTTTTTGTAAGTTAAAGGTTCCATTTTCAAGTCATTTCTAACACTTATAAATTATTTTCAACTATCCGAGTAGTCATCTTTATTATCACTGGTAAAAAGTTATTTACAAAATAGTTAAAGTCTATTCTCTTCTGATTATTTGAATACTACTCAAATCCCTGTGGACGACCCGGTCTTACTTAAAAAAGATTATACTACATACGTAGGTTATACTTTTACCCATATGTTTCCCTATAATAAAATTGGTATTTTTAGTCATTATAAATTTAAAGCTTTTGAAACACATCACTATTCCAAATGGATGTAAAAAGTGCATTCCTGAACGGTTTTATCAATGAGGAGGTATACATGGCACAACCTCCAGGATTCATTGACTTTGAAAAACTGGATCATGTTTATAAACTAAAGAAAGCATTATACGGTCTTAAACAAGCCCCCAAAGCTTGGTATGATAGATTAAAAACTTTTCTTATTAAACGTAAATATAAAATAGGAATGGTAGATAACACTCTTTTTACTAAGAAGAAAAGTTCAAACCTCATCATCGTTCAAATATATGTCGACGACATTATATTTGGCTCAACTTGTCAAGACATGTGTGATGAATTTGCCAAAATCATGCATGACGAGTTTGAGATGAGCATGATGGGTGAACTTAACTTCTTCCTTAGACTACAAATAAAACAAATGGAAGATGGTATTTTCTTTAATCAATCTAAATATATTAAAGAAATGCTTAAGAAATTTGGCTTAGAAGAATCTAAACCAATGAAAACCCCCATGTCCTCCGATACCAAACTCACGAAAGACGAAGAGTGTGAGTCGGTAGATAGTACCAAGTATCGAGGCATGATAGGTAGTTTATTATACCTAACGGCAAGTAGGCCCGATATCATGTTTAGTGTCTGCCTTTGTGCCCGCTTCCAAGAGGCTCCCAAAACCTCTCACCTTGAAGCGGTTAAGCGTATCTTCCAATACATTAAAGGCACTACGCACTTAGGATTATGGAATCCTAAAGGGACCGACATAGAAATAATAGTATATGCTGACTCTGATCATACGGGAGATTATGTGGATCGAAAGAGCACTAGCTGTATTTGTACGTTCGTGGGATGTTGTTTGACATCTTGGTTCTCAAAGAAACAAACCGTTATTGCTATATCCACTACCGAAGTCGAATACGTAAGCGCCGGAAAGGCATGTCAGCAAGCACTATGGATAAAATAAGCTCTTATCGACTACGATGTTCGACTTGACGACATCCCGATCATGTGCGATAATAAAGGCGCGATTGACCTTAGCAAAAATCTGGTGCAACATTCTCAAACCAAACACATCAAAATTCGTCACCACTTTCTTCGTGATAATGTCCAGAAAGGACATATCCTAATCGAAAAAGTGTCGTCCATCGACAACATAGCCGAAATTCTTACGAAACCCCTTAAACGTGAATTGTTTAACTATCCGCGTCTTGGTTTAGGAATGATGGAACACATTCCATAAATCATATTAGTCTGATTCTTCTTCTTCTGTCTCAATTCTAGACCGTGTTATATTTCGTGTCGTAAAAACTTAAATACTTCATCTAAAGTACCTTAAGCATTTTTAATTCTCGAAATGCAAATTAAAACGTCACTCCTCTTTATAAAATTTTCATCAAAACTAAGTCCAAAACACATTGCTGAGGGCGGCCCCCATATCCCTGGCGTCCCCCTAATATATTTGTGACCGCCTGATAAATACGGGACCGCCAACAACAGACACCATATTTTACACTTAGCCAAAAATTTTCTCTAAACACAAAAACAAACACCCCATTTCTTCTCTGCAGTTACGAACAATACTGAAACAACCCAAAAACTCAAAATCACCTATTAAAAGACTAATTGAAGATAAAATCAACATCTATAATCATCCACAACATCACAAAGATCATTAATTGTAAGTCATTTCATCTATTTTCTTTCAACTTGAGTCTAGGGTTCATGATGAACACTAAAAATTAAAATTGGGGATTTTTCATTTTTCTTTCAATTTTGTACAATTAGGACTACTAGGATACAATGTATAACTAATATGCTTCCCGTAGACATAGGATTTGCATATATTAGTGAGTTTGTCGAAAAATTGATTTAGAACCAAAACCCCAATTTTGTTTTAAAATCACTCACGTTAGGAACATAATAAAATTGTTGTTATACATTGTTAATACTATTCAAAAACGTTTTTAAGCACATACATAATGATCTCATGAACAAAGGTCGAGATACATAACTTATATGTATTTTTCGACATGTTTGGATGAGCAAAATCAAACTAAGGAGCGTTTGGATTAACTCTTAGGATTTTATACTTTAGGTCGAGTTAATCTTTACTCCACATTTGTCATACTTAGGCACACACTAGATACCTAGCTCAGTGAGAAAACCTTACTAAAACTGGCACTATTTTAATTAGGTGAAATGACGTTGGAAGAAGAACTACGGTACACCAAATCATACGTTCCAACAATCTCAGATGAAAATTATCTTCCCAATAACTTAAAACCCTTTATTCAAAACCTTGAGTGTAGATTAATTCATGAAGGTCGTCCAATATCTTCTGAGTCTACTAAATATGATAATATTCAAATCAAGTTTCAAATTATCAAACTACAAAGTATATATGAACTCCACGAAGGGATCTGCCTACGATTTTTTGCTTGAATTTTATTCTTTAATAGAAATTACTAAAGATAATGATCAAAATATGTATAATAATAGTAATCTTTGATCTAAGCAAGAACTAGTAAGAGAAAGGGTTGGATGAACTTAGAGAGAGAAAGTAAATGGAAATGGAATATATATTATGTGTGTGAGAAAAAGAACAACCAACCACCTCTTCAAGGCATGGAGAGGTGTATAAATACCTATACATGACACGTGGGCTTGGGCTTGCATGGGTTTATCCATGGGCCTTAGCAAACTAACTATGTAAGTTTCCAAAAATTACTTAACGAGCTAACGACTGTTATTTATGGAAGCGACCGACACTTTCGTGTTCCTAACAATCTCCCCCTAAGGGAGGTCGCTCCATTTTACAAAAACTTAAACCTAGGATACTATGCTTTATCTTTAGTCTTGAGTTCGTTCAACTTCAATCATTGACTTGTGATTTGATGTAATGATCATTGACTTTTAGGTTAAAGTTTGTTCCCTAGCATGTCTTGAATGTGATCTTTAACGCCTTGAGATCATCCACCAAGCATAATCTCTTTTCGCCATCTTGTAAACTTTGCCATCTTGTGAACTTGTGACTTCTGGACCGACATGCTCATACCTTTCTTGATACGTTATCTTGAAAAGCTTTATAATGCATCTCTCTTGAGGTTCTTTAAGTTTAATACTTTGTCACTTCGGGAAAGACGTTCGGTATCAAAGTGACAAAAACTTCTTTGAAATTTATTGACTTTAATACTTTGTCACTTCAAGAAAGACGTACGGTATCAAAGTAGTGAAAGTCTTGAAACATGTACTTGAGCTTTCTTGATGTCTTTATGTTTGTCGGTTGGGTATGAGCATGTGGCTATGAATCTTGTGAGTCAGCCGGAATTAGGTACCTTCACCTCCATCTTTAAGTATCCTGCATTAAAACAGTTAGCAATAAAGCAGGGGGACGAATATGGCTTTGTCATTCGCCCGTGTTTGGTTGGAGTAACCTTCGAATCCGTGAGGATCGACCTGTGATCAAGTAGATTCAATTTAAGAAGAATCTCCTTGACAGGATTTCCAGCTGAAGTATAGAATCTTTCTAACACATTTGTATTAGATTCATCAAACTTAGCATGTTCTCATTATCAGAACGTCTCAAAGCAGACAACACGATAAGAGTGAACCAGCGAGTTACTATCTCACCGATTGAAATAAAAAATCGATTTGAAAATCAATCGACGTGTCACTTGCTAAAGTGGTTTTGTGACACATCGAGAGTGTTAATCATTTCAAAATTCATCATCAATCGTCAATTCATAACCTGGAACAAGTTTGATTCTTATAGAATCGCACTATCATTTCTTTCCAGTTGACACAAGTTTGATTCATATAGAATCGCACAAGTCACCTACCATGAGCTTGTTTGATGTTGGCTCAATCAGGATTTCCATCTTCACTGTAAATTATTTCACTTAGATGTTCTGGCAAAATTACAAGGATATGCGTAGGACTCTTAATGTATAACTTGTTATTCACATTGTGTGACTAAGCAAGAATAATTTGACATGTGTCCTAATGAGATTTATGGATAATCTCTTTTGGCTCTAGACTCAATAGTGCACTTTGCTTTTAGTGATTGAAGGCTGGAGCAGACTGCCACCTTTTCAATATCAACTAACTCGGAGTGAGAAAGTCGATAGACATGCGTGTAATCTCCGTGAGAAATGAAACAAGAGTCTGTTGAGAGACCTTGAGTGGCTAGGGAGGGTTGTGCATAGTGTCACTGGGTCCATGACTGTCTTCAATGCCAGAAAACAACTTAGTGTTTCTGACAGATTATGTATTGACCTAGTTTCTGCCTAAGTGTATGGAGGGCTTCTTTCTTTTCACCCTTTATCCTTACATTTCTTTTTCATTCTTTAACCCCTTCAATGCTTACTGAGACTTCATAACTAACACCTTGTTGGGTTTGTTCCAGTGTTAGCTCCATCTCAGTCGGCATTATTCCTGATTCTCACTTTTTCTCCTTTTGTATCATACCTAAGGACTTCTATACTAACTAGTGGATATCCCTGGGTAGATCCCTCCGGTTCTGGCTGGACCATAGGATTTGAATACCTATGCGTAACCACCTTATAACTCCATAAATTTAAGTACATGATCAGTCTTTTGGGTATTCCATCACAATCAAAACCAAAATCATTGGAAAATTCAATCAAAGTGTTTGATATAAATATCAAAAGATTTACACTTTGAGAGTTTTTCATAATCACTAAAAGCTCCCCCTTAACATATGCATCGTAAACGTAGTACATGCTAAGTGTGGAGTGCATTGAGTCCATTTTATATGATCACATTTCAATACAAGTTACGTTCAGTTTAATCACATTTTCTCCCCTTATCCAAAATGTTAATCTCTTGATATTTTGGATATTAGTTGATTAAACGTTAGGGGACAAAATGTTACACAATATCTATCAGGAACATTTTAATGCTCCCTTTCAATATTTGAGGGTATATAAGACAGTGTTGAGTATAATAATTTGAAATTTTTTGAATTTACTAAGAAATTTGTGAAAATTTTATACTCTAGCACTTCTTAATATTACCATAAAGTCTACACTACATATATACAAGTTCATAAGTTTTATTATGTACTTGGTTTGACCTGTTATGTTGAGGACATCATATGATAAATCATATGGTCCTTTCCAGCAGCCGAAGGTTTCCCCCTACAGTCTCTAACCAACAAATTTTTTTAGGCTCCTCATTAACCTTCTGTTCCTGAGTTGTCAATCAATAGCCTGGATCATAGCTCCTGCTCTTTCCGTGTCTACATTTCTCTAAACTGTCTGTGGCAAGTACTCCATATGAATTCACTTTAGAATGTCATCAAGATCATATCGAACATCATTAAGTGTACCGTCACTAAACTTGTGGAGTTCATCAATACACATCAATCTATTCTTCTTGTGTTTATTCTGATATATGAAGCCTTTGGGATTGGAGTATGTTGTATATGGTGTCTTTCGTTTGAGATCTGATCTGTACGTATATGGCTTTATGAGGTTGAGTTTCTTTTGGTAACTTTTGTTGCCCAATTGAAGATCTTCAACACGCCTTCTGATGAAAATGCTTCTTTTAAA
>BQNB010149199.1:0-16200 GCA_026074375.1 Tanacetum coccineum | reverse complement strand
AAGTTTCACATTTTATTCAGATTATACCTTCCATTTTCTGTATTTACAAGTCAAACCCTTAATTTTATATAATTTACATTTACTTTAATTAATTAATTAATTAAACATTTACTTTAATTATCCATAATTACAAAACAAGCCCTTATAGATTCAAATATGACAAAATCATACTTTATACATTAAATACTAACCAAACCTTATACTTTTCAGAATTTACAATTTTAGTCCCTCTATTTTAATTAATTACTTTCTAATTACTTAATATATATAATTAACCATTTTAAATCCAAAATAATATCAAAATGACATTTTATACCCCCCAACTTATTTTATACAGAATATACTAAGTATAATAACATGTCTAAAATAGACCCCATAGTTTCAGAATTTACAAAACAAGTCCTTATACCTTTTATACCATAATCGGCTAACATTTAAATCCACAAAACCCTAATCAAATTTTCCCCAATCACAAACACAATTATTTACCAATAATTGGCATTAATTACACCTGGAAAAAATAACAAAACCCTAACCCTAATTCATTTTAACCATTTCTTTCCCTTTTTCCCTTATTTTCGAATTCGGTAAATACAAATAATTCTCCAATAATCATTCGAATCATTTATAAATTATTCCAACAATTTTTCTGAGTTATATGAGATATGAAAAACCTCAGAAAAATATAAAATAAATTTTACCAATATTTTATATGCCGATTTAATTTTCATTTCTAAATTAGGGTTTTGAATATGTTTCAATTTATAAAATCAAAATAAAATGCATGGACATTTTTCTCAGGTTTATAACATATTAATATGATGAAACATAAGTTATAAAATTACCTTTGATGGCCCTTGATGATTTTATGATTTTATGCACTCGGTATAGCTTTTCGAACCCAAAACAATATCAAAAATCGAATCAATCACTTCCCAAGCTTCCCACTATTTTTCCCACACTCCTTAGCCTTCAAGAAAAATCGTCCTTGCCTTGTAAAAACTTTATGCCGCCTCTTTTATTTTATTAGGGTTTCGGGAATTATGTTTTAAGGAATTAACAAATGAAAAATGTATAAAGGATTATACTAAGAATATTTTGCCAAGATTTTGGGTTTTCAAAAGAGATAAAATCAGATTTTAACTTTGCCTAATTTATTTTGTATTTATCCATATTTTATTTTATTTAATTTGTATTATATAAGTAATTAAATATACATATTTCGGCTAAAGTTTATATATACAATTATTAATTATTTTTCTTGTATATCATAAGGTATTTTAAATCTTACATAAATTCCATAATTGTCATAAGTTGCATTTTTATAATTTCTAACCTTTAAATGAATTTTATTTAAGCTTTTATGAAATTTTCTTGCATTAGGGGTATTTTGGTAATTTTACACTTGTTGAGATTTTTAGGTTTTACAACCTTGGTGATGATACTTGTTGCTTGTTGCTGTTATATACGAATCTACTATTTCCTCAGTTATTCGGTTCGGTCTTATGAGGCTGTTATGGGGCATTACATCAGTAAGGTATTTTACTATGTTTACTTCATCTAAACATATAGTCGTGAGAGAACATAATGTTCAACAATCTTTAAAGTATTTTTTGGGATCAAAATGAAACAAAATGATTAGTCGACGTCTAATCAGAGAGAGTTTAATTTAGTAACCAAAATGGTCTCTCTTCGCGGTATAATATGAAGCCATATGAAATTAACGCATGATCGTGAAAAATGTTGTGAATTTTTTGAAGCAAAATAAGTAAACGGTTAAACAACTAATATTTGGATGAACAGAATATGTGTAAAACAATGCTTTGTTTAAGGGTTTAAAACATTTCAAAATGGTTTAAGATCATTATTTTTTAGGAGTTTCTTCAGTCATTGCATATTGTGATGAAATGTGTTTTCTTTTACAATTATGATTAAGAATGGGGAATCTAAAAGTGATAAAAGGAAATTACATCACTATTGATTGGCTTTTAAGATATCTGTGTAACATATGAGATATAAAGGTGGTGCTTCTTATCTTAAAGACAAATTATAAGCTAAAGTTGTTTTTAAGTCATAATACCAACTTCAAGTTTAGCATGAATAAAGTTGCATTATTCTTGATATATTAAATTGAGTTTATGTACTGTTGAATAAAGTTCCATAGATGATGGATCATATGTGTGTTTCTTACGTGACATTTTTTTCTACTACGAGACGGTAAAAGTAGAACCGAGATAACGCCAAATGAGCCAAATGGTTTATGGGTAGTAGTGGTTGAAAAGTAACAATATGGGTGTCTACATCTCTTAATGATATTATCGTTTTAAGAGATGGTAATTATGCTCCATGGCTACCATGAATCTCTCTTCTTGCATGTTGGCCATTGAAGATGAGATCAAATTTCATTTTGCTTAAAAGGGATAATTTTTGGGTAACAATTGGCAAAGCATACATTTAAGAAGGAATGTATAAATTGAAGATTAGACAGGAGTCTTTGATTGCAGTTGGAATATCACAATATGTGATTTTGTGTATTTCTGAAGTAGTAGTTGTAATATATTACCCTATATTACAATTCACAAATGGTCGGTGCATGTTTGGGCTGCCAGCTTTTGAGTGGGCTTATTTGGTCCAAGTAATGCAGCCTATTTTTAGCTAGCCTTCTTCCACCGTCTCATGATAAATCCCATCTATCACCTAAAAAATATCCAGAATCTTCACCCACGCTAAACCGCCTCCTACCAAATCTCAGATCATAATCTTTTGTAATAGCCATGAAGAAGCCGGAGGTCACAACCTTTGAAGGAAAAAAAAATCATCACCCAAAACCATGGTAAAATATCATTAAATCATATATCATTATTTACATCAGTTTCTGAGTATAATAATATCAGGCGCCAAAGAAGGAGAAGACACCCCCAGCATCCGAGTCCATCAAGTCCGGTGGTGGCAAGCAGAAAAAGAAGGTCAACTTTTAATATTTTTTTTAGTTTTTGTATTTATTTTAGTGATTTTTGTGATGATTTTTAGATTTATAGTATGTTAAATAATGGTTGTGTGGCATATATCATTGAAGGGGTGTCTGTTTAGGGGGTATTCGTTTCGCAAGCTCATAAGCCATATATAAGCTTAAACGAACACCCTCCGGTGTTTATTTTAGCTTTTATTTTGGCTTATCATTTATAAGCCCAAATTTTTGGGTCAATTTTGAGACATGTGATATAACAAGCAAAAGTTTAATGGGATGTGTTTCTTTATTTGGTACAACAGATATAAAATGAGGAGGTGACTAACACTACTTTTTAAAATCGCTCTTACACTTCATATGGCTTTATCTAATCTGATGTTTGGAAAAGACATGCCTCATCTTTCAAAGCAAGGTAAATGTTTATAATTTGTTAACGCTTCCTCCGGCTTTTGAGCGTATCAAGTTGAACTTATGAACTTGGTGCGGATACAGGAAAGCTACATGAGGCAATGTCGGTTACAAAAACGACACAATGTGTTGTCGTTTTGGCCTTGGGCTACTCCTAGCCTGCTTTCTAGGAGTTTACGCGCTGACGTTTATGGTTCTCTGTTCCAGCAGTCAGAAAGAAGGTATAAGAATTGTGGAGTGTGTCCAATATTTGGGGATAAACTACTTATTAGGATCTGTGGCCCTCGCATCTTTCTTTATTGCAGGTCAGTCCCGGGTCACAAATCATATGTTTCGGAATGTCCTTTGGCTATTGATGTTCAGGCCATGTAAGACAGCTATGAAATGTGCACTTTCTTTATCTGTTACTAAATGTGATTTGCAATGAGTTAAGTGGATACTAAATGGTAAATGTTTGATGCTGCCATTCTTTGTCATAAGCTAAACGACAACGACAAAGATCTAGTTAATTAAAATTTACAACAATAAGGTAATTAACCATCACCTTTCTATATTGCTATCAGTTGACTAAAATTTACAACAGTTTTCCATTCAATAAATAAGTTTTCCACTCAACTGTACTTTCCTAGTACACACACAATTTGTTTTCAATATTTTTCAGGCGGTTTAAACCCAACTGTTTTTTCAGTTTCAACGTGATACTAAATTCATTGTATCAATAGTATTGTTTTATTTCATGTTTCAATTTTCACATTTATACAGCCTTTGACATTTAAAAGTGAACTTTTAGTCCATGGGATGATGCTATTCTCACTAAAAAAAATAACAAAAACCAACAGTAACACAAAATAAGTTTAGATAAGCAGGAGCAGCTTAACACAAAGTAAGTTGTTCAGAATATTTAGTTTTAAGCATTATTTTTAATTTTCTGTGATGTTCGTATTTGTAGATTACTTGCTGTTTAAAGAAACTATTGAGATACAGAACGAGGAAGGACATAACATGGATCTCTACATCCCCACGAAGTGGTAATTTCTGATTTCACTTCTTTGCAATATTCCCAGATTGTAGCTGTGTTTAATAAATAATAATAAAGCTATATAATTAGTAGGAATATAATACACATGCAAATCACATATATACAATAAGTCATAATATTAAGTTTTTGTTCTTTTTTTTATCAACTATATATCATGCTTCCCTCCCCCCCCTTTTTGGGGGCAAAAGCCTAGAATCTGATAATAAAGAAGAGAAGTGACATTTCATCAGCAATTCGTACTATAAATGTGACCGCATATTTGCAAAGATATGTGATTTTGCAATTAAGTTATTGGATTACAATAACATCTAAGGCCTAGAAATGTCTCCAATTTCAATCAGATTTATATATGCATACGAGTGATACCTCTGTCATTTGGCCCATTTGGTAGGTTAAGTTATCAAATTAGATATTTGTATTAAAACTCTAAAAACGTGACTCACTCAAGCTCGATCAGTAACTTAAAAATACTTATATGCAGCCTCATAGACCGACCTAGGCTTGATGTGTTGATATTACTTTGAACATTGATACCAGTTTGTTTGACTACATTTAGTTTTGCATTTAATTTAGAATGCGACTCGGTAATTATAGCACGCTTTTGCTTAGATGTGTGTGTATTAGTTTAACTTACAAGCGTCATATATAATTTCAAACAAAACCAAATAGACCTGCTCCTTTTTTTTCTTATTTGTATGAGTAGAGTCTGTTATGTTTCTGCGTTTACTGATCATTAAGTTAGGCTAAAGATTAATCTTATGCGCATCTTTGTTTCCTTAACTTCTACTTCTAAAATGGGCTCCTCACTCATAGGATGGGGTTTACAATGCACAAAAAATAGGTTACATGAAACGATGCAGTTGTGAAACTATGTTGCTATTATATGTTGTTATCCATTTTTGATCGATTTCTACACTATTGTTGAAGTTTAAGAAAACTAGATTGCTTATCGAATTATTTATTAAATCTAACGTCGACCATTTATAATTGTGCAGACTGCAATTTGTATTTTGCTATCTCTTCTACAAGAAGACTTCAAGGCCAATGAGATTGAAGCATGAAAAAACATCGCAATTGTCCCCTTTACCCAAAAAAAGAAAAAACATCGCAATTCATACGGAAAGTGCATAAACTACACCTTCACACAATGTGATTCTTTAAATGAAAAAAGTGACGCATACCTGAGCCGCCATCAACAAGCGTTTGGTGCCTATTTTGGTGCATTACCTATTTTTAACCAACAACATAATGCTTGCTGCTCCCATGGGAATCTCGACTGTAAATTCTGCTAACAAAGGTAATTGTACCAGCTGACAGATTCGTGGAATAATAACGTTAATGATAGATTAGATGATATTCCCGGAAAGGTGTTACCTGTTGTAGCACATGTTGCTGAAAACCTGGAAAGAGGCTATGACAAACAAACATGTCATCGGCTCAGGGTACGTTAGAATATGAATTCATGTATATGTATATAGAATGTTGTCTTATGAAGATATATCTTTTGAAATGTTATATGTAAATATTTCTTGCACCCTTGCATAAAAAAAGGTTCATTCGGTGTGTTCGGTAGGTTGGTACAACGAAAGTACAACTTTGTAAAGCAAAAGAGCTAAGCTGCAGTTACATGTTTGCCCCCGCCGCAACGCGCGGGTCATTTTCCAACTCGTTTTATACAAATTTCAATGCAATGCCATTAACTTGTTTTTTGAATAAAAGGAGATATGTATTCTTTGTTATTTGTGCATGTCACTTAATAAATAAACAAACTTTTATTTTGGAACAAAAATTTGACAATGTCATGCACTAAAATAAATAAAGTTTGAAATAAAAAAAATAAAAATAAAAGACAGGTTGTTTTGTTGAGAGATAGATATGTGAAATTGCCAATTTTAAAGTGATACTTTGGTAAGTGATTGAACCAAATGTGAGTGTTCATATGTGAAATCTTAAGCGGCATAGATTTAATATTGAGATTTAGGGCAGGGGTTCATGAAGAGGCTAGTTACATCCTTACGCTAAATTTATGAAGGAGTTCTATGTATGGCGTTTCATGTGTATGTGATTGATGAAAGGGTGCCTTGGTAAGCAACATAAAAGTTGACACCGTCACTAACTATGTCCCTTAAATAGGATAGGAGTATGATTATAACTGATCACTATGATCATAACTGTTTCCTTTTTTGTCTTGTAAGTAATGTATACGTTATTGTGAGAATTACAAATACACATGAAAATCATACAAAATTTCACAAGTTGGTGAATCACTGAACTCACATAATGAATTGATTCTTGAACGTGCAAGAACCATGTGTGTATTTACACTTCAAGAAGGAAGTTGTGCTTTTTATCTAGTCGTGGCTAGAGAAACAGTTAAGTGGATTAGAGATCCTATTTGTCAAAATTTCAATGCGACAAAATGTATAGACATATATTTGAGAATGGCTATTTGTGACCGACTATTTATGTAGATACTTGTCGGATATTTAAATAAGTCTCTAACGAGAGACTTATTAAGAGTTCCTGGAGGCATGTGTCTGAAACCATAAGTGAATCGATTAGTGATGACAACCCGACCTGATTTTAGTGCTCTTATTTCCAAGTTTAATGGGTAATAACAAGTCACTAGTCGATAGAAGGTACTGTCGAATAATTGACCCATGTAGTAGAGATAGTACGGTGTTGCCGAGAATAAGGATGAGGATATCCTCTTAACAGAGCTTTAGAGGCGTCTTAGCAACGTAGACTTTATAGAAGCTTTGCCTATATAACTTAGAGGTTGTGCCGCCTTGAATAGAGAGCTTGTGGATTCTCTCTTAGAGAGTCATGAATCAGGATTAAGCGCATGGCCATATTCACGCTCAGTGAGAACACTTTGGTTACGATAAGATTATTAAGATTTGTGGTTTAATCTTCAGACACTCTATCAAATCAATTTTATATGCATACTTAGAGTAAACAAGGTTTAATCTTCGTGACACCACCGTGACACAACCTATCAGAGTAGCAGAAAAACTTCCCAACATGGCGGGGGATTGTTGGGACTTATGTTGATGTTGGTAAGTTTTACCACTCATGAAGCACATAGTACAAACATTGAAGATGCAATTAATTGTACTTATTGAGAAACTAGAGGTACATGCTTGATATGCAGCTTTATTGAGTCGTGGGTTTAGTTTGATAAAAAGAAATAAAGATTGACTTGGCCTTTGTTTTCAAATAACAAACCACTCACTTCTTCCTTTATTTCTCGGATGTGTGAGATCATGGGTTTACTTCATCAATGCTAATCTATAACCAGGAAAGATGTGACAAAGTAAACACAACAAAACTCAATATCAAACTCAATCATAAAAAGCTGATGTACGCCTCCTTTGCTTGTTTTTGTTACCATCCATATGTTGTAATCGCGAGTTGTTGCTACTCAACGATTACGTGTAGAGCTGTATTAATCCTGGGTGCTTAGGCTTGGAGACTCAAGCAACTCACGGAGTGCCGAAAGTACTTTAAAGGATAGGGATTTGACATCCCGTGCGGTTATGTTTGTTACATGTTTGACAGATTCAAAGACACTAGAAGACCATGGTGATGATACTTGTTGCTTGTTGCTGTTATATACGAATATACTGTTTCCTCAGTTATTCGGTTCGGTCTTATGAGGCTGTTATGGGGCATTACATCAGTAAGGTATTTTTATTATGTTTACTTCATCGAAACATATAGTCGCGAGAGAACATAATGTTCAACATGATCCCCCCAAACTTGTTGAAGTTATTAAGGTCACGACGGGTGACTTTAATAATCCGGTATCTTTCCATAAAGATGATTTACCTAAGGGAGCTGTTAGAAGTATATTTAAGATATAAGTCTTATGTTATAATTATCCATTTAGAACTTGTAAATAAATCTGCCAGAACATTAAGATAAGCAGAAATAACCCGCTGGCCCAATAGCCAAACGGTACTTTAGGAAAATAACCGCTCTTGTGAAGGGTTACGACTTTTACTTCACACCGGTTCATTAGGGTATATATATTCCTTGTAAATACTTTGATCATTAACTAATTATAATAACAGAATTTACTTTCGTTGTAATCATTGTGTGCTTCATTTTTTGAGTATCATACATATTTTTTCTGCACTAACCGAACATCCAAACACCCCTGCACAAGAATCATGAATTCGCATCCTGTGAAGAAGAATTGGCGGGAACTTTTTCCCTCCATAACAAATTGTAAACATTGGCATCAGAGCACAAAGCTTGGGAAACATCGAAACACACTTTCACAGATGGAGTTCGTGCAAAGAAAGATTAAAAGAGAAAGAGAAGGATTCGCCCCTTGATTGCGCACGTGAGCACGAATCACAAAAGAGTGCAAGGCAATGCTTCGAAACAAGATTGAACAAATCAACTTGTTCAATTCCACTTTGTTATCAAACAAATTCAGGGACTATACCTGTTTTTATTGTACACAAAAAGGACATGTCGCGAAATCATGCCCGACAAAACTTAGCGACGAGCGACTTTATGCACAGGCAGGAGCAATAACTTTCAGGCATGGGGACGAAGCAACTAGGGCAAGAATCCTAAAGAATAAGGAATCGGTTAAATGTTTTAAGTGTCAAGGATCGGGACACTTTGCAAACGCGTGTCCACAAGACGACACCAAGACGACGCAGAAACAAGAAAAGGTGACGACAGCCGCCGCACCATCATTGCCCGAACCAAAAGTAAGCGTTAAATATCCCGAGTTTATTCACTTTAGAACTAGAGGAATAATAGATGGAACCGATAAGGGATCATGGGACGAATTTTGGTATATTAGTAATACATCTAATAGGCATATAACTGTCAATTTAAAATTCTTCTCAACCTAGACAGAAGAATTCATGCGTAGAAAATTGGAGAACATGGGCCATTTTTTATTTACATATGGTATTGGGGAAGTCTTGATAGAAAACGGAGAAGGAACCTACATGATACCAGGGGTGCACTATGCCCCTGAAGTTACGCTTAATATTTTATCAATTGGATTATTAAGGCAACAAGGGTTCGAGATATCATCAAATGGAGATAGATGCACGTTGGCGTATATGTTCAAAGATAAGCGAGGAACGGACATAAATCTTGACAGAATGAGAGAGAAACACAATAAATACTTGAGGATTACGATTGATAGCACTTGACAGAAGTGCAAACAAACATCGAAGTAAGAATAGAGCATCCTTATGAAAGGAGAACGACGATGTAAAGATAGGTAATTTTTCATGAGTGTGTTTGTCGTTTTTTAGACTTGATTCCAAAAAGGATGTGCACTTATCACGAATGGGAAGTACATAAAGGGACAAATTCAAATCGTGTCCTACACAATGGTTCTTTAACCCTTTTCTCATGCGACCATTGCCCGATCGTGCCACCCCATAAAATGGAGTAACAATTCCCTCTTATTTGATTTATATGAATTAAATTGAATGTATGGGAGGATACAATAAATGAGCAGTTTGAAGGCGACTTTGAAGGACTTGCTAGATTACTCGGATTAGAGAGATCCGATGGATTGGATATCCGAAGATGCTATTTGGACACTGGACCCCTTGTCTCCAAATTAACAAGGCAACGCGATTCATCAAATCCCCCTGGGATATGAGATGAAGGCATTAGGCGCTTCGATGGTTACCAGTAATGTAACAAGGATGGACAATGGCTGCGAAGAGAAAGGAATAGTCAAGCATTTCGGATACCCACAGAAGAGGAAGGCAAGTATGACGCTACTGCACAACAGGATGAAGAAGACATGGCAAGGATCAAGTGCTATATATGTCAAAGGATGGGACATTTCGATTCTGAATGCCCAAGCAAAGACCAAAGACCAACGGACGGAGCATCAACATCAAGACAACAAGGCGAGAAAGATACTCATAGTTCATCAGGTGACGATTTCACCATCATCGTTTGAACCTGCAGAAGATGGAAGCACAAAACGGACTACTCTAACATCAAGCCTTAGATCTTACGGGGGAGATTGTTAGAAGTATATTTAAGATATAAGTCTTATGTTATAATTATCCATTTAGAACTTGTAAATAAATCTGCCAGAACATTAGGATAAGCAGAAATAACCAGCTGGCCCAATAGCCAAACGGTACTTTAGGAAAATAACCGCTCTTGTAAAGGGTTACGACTTTTACTTCACACCGGTTCATTAGGGTATATATATTCCTTGTAAATACTTTGATCATTAACTAATTATAATAACACAATTTACTTTCGTTGAAATCATTGTGTGCTTCATTTTTTGAGTATCATACATATTTTTTCTGCACTAACCGAACATCCAAACACCCCTGCACAAGAATCATGAATTCGCATCCTGTGAAGAAGAATTGGCCGGAACTTTTTCCCTCCATAACAAATTGTAAACAGGAGCACTGCAGATATTAATCCGGATCGAATTCTTGTCCACCATATCCTTCATGTGTCTACGGCGTGACAGAATCGGCAGCATTAAGGTCAAAATTTTTCTCCCCCGTTCATGCAAAAGCTCTTCTTTGCTGGAGTAGAGCTCGACAACCACCGTACCTTTTTAGACTACAACATCCCTTGTATAGGAAAGATAAAAATATATGTTGGCGACTCCCCCTGTCTTACGACCCTTCTGTTACTCGATTCCCGCACCACCATTCAGAGAGTGAAAGCCTTGTTTCATTACAAGACAGGTTTCTCTTCTTTTTACCAACTAAGGCTGGTATACGCTGGACGCGAGCTTCAGGGCAGCCACACCCTTGCCTACTACTATGTCGAGAACGGGTCTATCCTCCGCCGTCTTAACGATAGTCGAATGAGGGGAATTTTGCAGATAATATATGTCATTATTGCTTCCACTGGAAAACTCATGCACCTTCGAGTGGATAGATTATGCACCATCAACGAGGTGAAAGTCATGATTCAGGACCATGAAGGTATTCCAGCACAGCTGCAGACACTGTTTTTGCCCCAAAAGCGGCTCCAGGATGGCTCTACTCTTGTGGACAACTACATCCATGATCAAACCTTCATCTATCTTGTTCAAACTTCTGGTTAGATGCCTCTCTTAACGTTTACAGGCGTTTCAAGTTCTTCACAACCTGAATTAATTGTTTGTCGTTGGCGTTGCTGTTTCTTCTAGCATTTTTTTAACCAACATTCCGTCAAATTATCGTTCTGCAACTTTGTTATATATATAATTTAAGAATGCCATGTTGTTAACATAAAAGGCATATGCCATGCAGTTAGCTTAGAATACGATTGTTTTAAATGAATTGCGTGCATGATGCCATATATGATGCCATGCAGTTAGCTTAGGGGTTGTGGCGCAGCTTGTTGCTCGTTTGCCCGCCATCTTATTGTAAACGTTGTTTTGATTGAGAAATGATCTAATGTGAGTGTTTCATTGTAAGTACATAATATTTAGAAGGTTTGATCTGATTAATGAATTGTTTAGGTGTGACATTGTTTATATTTTATTATGATGTATTCAAAGCTTAATAAGATCTCTAATTATGTGATTTTTTTTCTTCTGATTGTGTTATACGGTTTACGCATAATTTTCCATATAGCTCTTTTGGTTTTTTATTTAACTGTGTTTAAGCCTGCCTTTTTGTAACAGGCAACTGAAATAGAGTAGTACAATGGTTGAATCAAACAAGTAAAGTTAGGGGAATAGTTCGTAATTTTCTTACAAGGGTTTAGTGGATATATATACATCATGATGAAAATGGATTTCAGCCTTAAATAAGGTCCGTGTGATATTAATAAATACTACGTAGTATCTTTTTAGGCAACAGCTTATGATAGAGAAAATGCACACGAACTTTTTCTTGCTCCTAATATTTGTTACCAACCTTCTCAAAAGCAAAAATGTAATCTTGCTCACATGTATTTGTGATGTATACTCATATATTAGACGCATTCTACTGCACACTTTCTTCTTAAGCTGTTGCGTGAGATGAAACTTTACTGATATCAAACCGTAGCCTCTAACTGCAGTTACACAAATACTACAAGCAGGATCTTTGGGTGAATTTTATGATGAAAATGATTTGAGTTTCTTTATGCATTTCACTTTGACCACTTTTTTCTGAGTCACCTTAAAGTATCATCTGTATATGAAGCTAATAGAATAGAAATTAACTTCCAAAGATTGATCTTCCAGGTTGGGTTCGTAACTTTGTAAATCTTTCAAGAAATTAGTACCCACGTAACTTTGTATAAATGTTCTCTCCATATAACAGTATCTAGTTTCATTCATAGTTTACTGCATTTCTTCATTCTGTTATGGAGTTTATCTGACACTGATCGAGATTCATTATCCGCATCTAACCCTAGGTATTATAAACTTCTCGAGTTAGATCTTAGATACCCTCCCAATTAAGTCGTCTGCACCGATCCTGTTGGACTTATAGCGGCAGTTATATTGAAAAGGTTGTATCTTGTATATTAATTTGATATACATATAAATCAAAAGTGCCTAATACAAATATTTTGATATCATTCTTCTTAAATATCAACATCATGCATATTGAGTATCAAGCAGTTGATAAGACAAATAAAAAGCATGGTACATAGGCATATAAGATAAGCCAAAGCGAAAGAACCAAACAAAAATCGTTTCTATATAATAGAAACAAATCAAAGTTCAACTCCCCCAATAGGACATTTCAAACGTAATCGTAGTTTAGATCTTCCTTGCCCAATGACCAAACATCGTAGTCCGGCTGTTTCGGTTTATCCTGACATGGTACATCTTTAATGGATAATTGACCTCTATTAAGCATATTCTGTTTGCCTATTTACAACATTATGTCTATGGTATGAAGAGTATCTCCATATCATATTGACTATAAGACAGGATAACTATAACTCATTGTAACACAAGCGAAAACTAACATGGGTTTGTTCACTCAATAGATCTGTAATCCCCTAGTTGCGCTTCTTGTTATTTTGGGATGTTGGGCATGCCTTGAACAACTCGAACACTTAATGAATATACCATGATGCAAAAGCAATAACAATGGATGGCTCTTATGGGCGTGTATATAGAGATGAACGATGAGACAAAATTGCGCTTCAAGATATTCAAGATAACTTGGCATACTAGAACGTTCAACAATGCTGGGAACCAAGCTTACAAGCTGAGCATAAACAAATTTGCGGACCAAACAAATGAGGAGTTTAAGGCCACTCGTAATGGATTCAAGTTGCCATCTGCTCTAAGATCTACTCCAACAACGCCATTTAGGTATGCAGATGTACCTGCGGTTCCATCTAGCAATTGACTGGAGGATGACAGGAGCTGTTTCCCAATCAAAGGATCAAGGGTTCAATGTGGTAAGTCGTCTTAGATTCCCGATTTATGCAGAAACCATCTTTTTTGCTACCAGTCCATCGTACTTTACTGTTCTATAATCAAACAGGGAAAGCTGCGGCAGTTTCGACAAATCGCTGCTACTGCAGGAATAACTCAACTTACCACTGGGAAAAGCTAATTTCCTAGTCGGAGCAGGAGTTGGGTGGACTGTGACCGGATGGTGAAGACAAGGTTCGAGCGGGTATATGGATGGTGGATTTACCTTTATTGTCAAAAACAAAGGCATCAACACTGAAGCAGCGTACCCTTACAAGGCAGAAGATGCAACATGCAACACAAAAGAGGAATCTGTACATGCAGCCAAGATCACTGGACACGAGGATGTACCTGTTGGATTATGGTAGTCGAAAGCACGAATACGTTACGAATATAAGTGAGCCTATTGGGGGCACACACGTTAATACACGGAGAACACGTTTTATACTTCACGTTAATAAACCAAGGACTAGTAATGGACAAACCGGAACCTCAAGGACACTTATATGTGGCCGGGTTTTTCTAGTAAAATAAAGGGGGTTCGATTTGGATAAAGAAACAAGGAAAAGAGGAGTTGGTTTTGGATTGGGACTAGTTTTCCTAAGCTTACCACAACTAGGGTTAAGGGTTTATAAATACCCCTCTCCCCTAGTTCATTCGGATGATATATCTGAGATTCACAAAACCAAATCAATTCTCTTGTTCTTCTCCTTCTTGTTCAAGCCGAGTTTCACAGAAACAATCAAAGGTTGTATGTAGTTTTCGGGTGTAACCTTTTACCATATCGATTTAGCCTTCAATAAAATCGATCCTCACTTGATTACTCCTAGCTCGATATAACAAGTGTCTTGCACGTGGTGATTGTGGGTCGAAGCTCGGAGATTCAAGGATCATATACAAAGTGGTTTGTCTTGGTTCTGTTCGAAGGAATAAAAACCCCAAAGGGTATTCGGGTTTTGCTTTATTCTTGGCTGCAATTATATACCCAAAAGGGTTATTTGGTTTTATTTTTATAAACCAAATAAAGGGTATTAATTCGATTGTGTTGTTATATTAAATCAAACACGGTTGTTTGGTTTTCGGTTCAAGTAATTGAGCATACACTTGGTGTTTGGAGCTCGTGAAGTTACGACTAGCATTGTTGCGTACTTGTTCGACGTGTTGTGTGAGCAACCGTAGAGGTGATTGTTTTAGTCACTTACTTGTTTCTTGATCAATTGGCTAAGAGGTACGCGTTTCCTATTTTAAACAAAAGGTTAGTAAATTACTTGTTTAATTTATATGTGTTAATCTATATGCTATTACTAGATCCATCCGCTGCGTACTCGTAGTTAACTTGGTTACCTAGATGTTAAATCCCAACAGTGGCATCACGAGCCAACTCGTTTTAGCTTTATGGGTTACACGTTTTTGTTTTAATTATACGCCTTATTTATATGCCTATTATTAAAACATATGCCATGATCTGCTGCGTTAGAAATTTTATTTATGTTTTACTAGTAAAATATGACAATAATATTAGATTCTTGCCATAAAATAAATAAAATCTGTAGATCTTGATCTTGAATTCTATTAAAAGTTAATATAGGATTAAAAGGGAAAATTAAAATTGTTAATTTAGCTTATTTGATTCCTTTTTAATTTATGTCTATTCCGGCTATAAGACCCACTCAATCACAATATGTGGTGAATGGGGCGATCTAGGCACTTTAGCAGAAAACCTAGTGAGGGTCTTATGGTTCTCCATTTGGGGAAGACTCGCGAGAGAACTTGGATTTTTACATGTTTACTAGTATGCTTAATGTCATCTTTTGTATTATGAATCTCAGTATGCATGATTATTTAATGTCTAATTGTTTACGCGCCTAATTAAATATGCCATATGTCTAAAAAGATGATGTTTATGTAGTCTATTAATTTTTACACGCCTAATGCATGCTCATAGTGACCAACCATTTGTTTCGTGGAAAACTGTTTTTGTGAAAAATTAATAAGACGTTAAACTATTGAAACTAGTTTTTCTTGATTTAAAAACCGGGCGCTATGGACTCATGGGAAGTATGGCTCATCCACTAGAACAAACTTTAAGAGAAGTTTAAGGTGGGTTGTTGTTTACGTAATTCCCTAAAGAAATAAGGTTTTTAATACGCTTCGCGCTGACCTATTTCTCCGTTTCTTTGTGTGTTCGATTGGAGTTACCGTAAACCATGGAATGTCACTACAGTGTCATTATTAAAGGTTTTTAAAATCAGTGATACAAAGTTGTTTTGCATGCTTCTTTATACACATTTATGTGCATACCCCTTTGAAAATTTTAAGTCTTTGCCAGCCAACCGTAGAACACGTGCAATTGGTTTGACTGCTTTGGTCAGACCTTAGAGCCCTACCAACCCATGGCGAATT
>BQNB010149197.1:3735-16201 GCA_026074375.1 Tanacetum coccineum | reverse complement strand
AGAATTTTAACATTTTCCAAACAAGATGATGAACAGTTTGAATCAGTAGATACCTCAGAGTTAGAACTTGTAGAAGAGTAAGCTATGAGTGCAAAGTTAGTTGGACCTTATTCTGCTTGATCACTCTAATCATATCCAGATCCATCACAAGATATCAAAGCATTAGAAGTAGTTGTCTCCACTGGCACAACCCTTCTTGTGTTCTCCCTATTCCTAAAGAATCTCCTTGCCCTCATTGTTAGCATAGCCATCTGCCACCTTAAATCCATTTTCTAAATCATCAGGATCAATTTGTTGCAAGTCCTTATTGTCAAGTTGTGGACTGTTTGGTTGACTTGCAAAGAAAGCACAAATAACAGCATCACTCATGTTGTCAATTGTAGTTGAGTTAACAGCAGTCGCTTGAGTGCTAGCAGTTGTAGCACCATGAGCAGTATTAACTGCTCCATTTGTACTGCTGGTGTTGTTTGAGGACACAAAGGCCTTGTTTTGTATGTTTGTGCTTGAGATTGATGTCCATTTGACCTCTGGTTCATAGATCTTTAGGTTGTTGTAAAGATTATCCATGCTCAGTTCAACCATCTTCAAGTCCAAGCCACTCCGTGCCATATATTGCTCAATTACCTGAGATAAACATGCTAAAAAGTCAACACAATGGTTGAGTGAAATTCATAGGTTTGCATATAAATAGTTTTTAATACAAGACTTAGTGTAAAACTGTAATTATAAAATTTTATACAAGCAGTGTTATGGTTATTGTGTCTGAAAAAAAAAAAAAACTCATGGCACACAAACTGACTGGTGTATATAATAACCCAAATTGAATGTGAAATATATAATATATATAGATAATGCCCCCCAGTATAGGTAATTGCACATATACCTATGAAATTCAAATATCGTGTGTATTGGTTACCTATTCCGGCTAAGCACCAAACAGGATTCTTAATTGCCCGATAATCTAACCATAATATTCGCGTCACTCGTAAGTGATTTAAATGGTCCCAAATAATGAGGGACTTTTGGCATATAGTGACTAGACATTAGCTTGTAATCAGGATATTCATATAACTTGGAAAAACATTTTGTATTTGTAATTTATAGCAATGTATCCCCCTTCACGGTTATGAAAAATTAATAAAGAGATTAAAAGTTAGGCTATAACTCACCCAGATAAGGTAAGTTGTAAATAAATATTCTCAAAAGAAAGCTGACGACTTTAATCACAAACTTTACAGGAAGGTATGATATAGGTCAAAATGAAAGTAAAACAGCCACGTCACGTAACCTGAGAAAATATGTCCAAGACTAGTAAGATTACATTCCTAAGAACTTTGGTTCTAAGAGTTTAATATTGTTATGAGTTTTGATTGGAATGTTTTAAATTATCGTATCACCGTTCGGGCCATCATAATTTAGAGGTCATTCAGTAAACGTTTGAGGAGCTAGGGCACTTTAAATCGTAAACCCAACAACTCAGTCAGAACCGTAATACATGATTAATCCCTTTAATATGAAGCTCCTTAGTATTGTGGTACGATATAGATTCGGGATATGGTTTTTAAAAGCACATCGATGATGAATTATATAATGGTTATAACATAGTTTAATAACTGGAAATGATTAACACGACAAGCGTTAAGTAAAGTTACGTCTTATAAGGTTTTGAACACATTTTTACACTTTTTTAAAACGTTACATTTTAGACCCTTAAGAATGAAAAATGGCAAAATATATCCTTGGAGTTTTCACTTTTACAAGTTTGGTACTTCTAGTTTAAAAGATGTACAAAGTAAACTTTACACTTTAGAAAGTGACATAATAGACCCCTATAGGTATAACTTTGATAAAATGACATTTTCAGTCCTTTTAGTTATAAGTTTCAGAAAGTTACGATATATACCCTTTTGCATGAAAAATGTATCGTTTTTAGTCCAAAATCCATAATAGTGATATTTTTTGTAACACCCCCAAAAACGGGTCACAGCGGAATGTATGTCCGGGGGCGTTACTTCATAATACACAGCGCTAGATACAAGAGAACGACCTCTAAATGTGTTGTTTGAAAAGTAATCTCATTGATTTCCTTGAAATTGATATAACATTTGTCCCATAATTGCATCACAATGAAAAGCTTGAAAACAACCCAACGAGTTTCGATCATTTGTATTTAAGTAGAAATTCATAAATGAAATCTTTGTCAAGTCTAGACTCCCAAGACATCAGAAAGCCAAAATCTAAATTACCTGAGAAAAACATCTTAAAATGTCCAACATTAAAAGTTGGTGAGAGTTCATAGGATTCTGTAAATATAAATGTTTGAACCAAGTTTTGCAAAGTGTGTATGACCATTTAAATCCTTAAATGTCCTCCCAAAATGTATGTATGAATGCTGTGATTCAAAGAGTTGTAAAATATGCATGACCATTTCAATTCCCAAATAGTCACAAAACGTATGTATGATAAAATGTATAAGTGTAGGACCGCAAGATTTCCCCATGATAATGCAACAGATGAAAACATCATAAATATGTAATTACGTTTTCCTAAGCTCATGACACTGAAGCTCGACTTGTATTGCAATATAAATTGCAAAGATTGCAAAATGTAGATGTTCTAACCCGAAACATCCAATGTTCGACATGATATACGTTCGTCCAATGGTAGCTAACCACCCGAACGGGAATGTCAATCCCAATAGATCTATTTATAACATTCGCGCTCACCCTCAGGCGATTTACAGTTCATGATAGTGGGCTCAGATGGGTTATCGCTACTTAGGCAAACACGTAATCGGTTTAAATATGAAATGTCCACTTGCGTCTAATTATTAACAAAACTGTTCCCAACCGTTAAAATGCGTCTGTAATTATAACCAAGTATCGTATCTCATTGCGAGATATATATAAATGAGTATGCAAAACAAATTGTAATCAACCATGTAAAATGTATTTATAAACAAGCATGTTCTCACCCCAAAATGTATATGTAAAAACAAGTAAAACATGAGGCTATGAACTCACCTCGATGATGAAGAACGATTGATAGATATGAATCTAATATGCACAACACGAAGGGAAGACGAAGCGACTCGATCAAGAAGTTGCAACTAATCTTAACGGCTAAGTCCCACTAACCTAGGATAATGAATTTGGGTTTCCCGATGAATGGTTATGTCAACGCGACGCGTTAATAAAGATTTAGATTTAAAGTTGTAATAGTTTGGTGGTTGGTTAAATAAATCGTAAGGTAAACGCAAAGTGTGTAATATATTCTGTACATATTATATGTGGAAAATAAACCTTTATATAACTCATACCGTGAGTTATATAACAAATACAAACAATCCTTTGCAAGTACTATATAATAAGTGTGAGTAAAATGATTAAACCAATTAGTTTGACTCGTTTTTTGAAATCACCACTTAATTAAATAAAAAGTTCTTGTATAAACGTAATCGTACGTTTTAAGATTACCAATTAAGTTAAACGATGTTTATAAAGCTTTTACAACAATTGTTATGTTATCTTCTAGCTGACAATTATAAAATATAAAATAATATTTTATAAGTTTATATTTCGTTTACTGTCGACATTTCCGTTTCTAAAATAGTTGTCTCATTGTAAAAGTATAGTTTTCGTTTGCTGCTCAGGTTATTGTATAATACAATTTAATATATCTTTAAAACGTATCTTAGTCCCTTTTTATCGGTTTCTAAAATCATAAAGGTTTAGTAAATCATTACTAAATATAGAAAATTACATAAATTTCATCATGACTTTCCCGTTTATATACCGTTTTCCATTCTCGCAAAACTCAATGTTTTCCCTTAAGCAATATATGTTGCAAGTATTACACAGATTTTCAAATGATTTTCAATGCCCTCGTTAGTAGAGTATAATATATTATTATTATGTGTATTATTATCTAAATTAAACCAAATAATAATTATCATTATTTATTTAACTATTTTTAAACCACCAATATATATCCAATTTTAATATTTATAAAACCTTATGATTATTTTTATTAGTTGATTCATATTAACCAAACACACCCTTATTTTGAATCCTGTTAAACCAAACGTACCTAGTGGCTGTCACGCAGCCAACCAAACACCCCTTTAATTCATCTCACACAGCCAAACGTACCCTACTTGTTTTAAATATTGCCGAAACGCACCCTTTTCGGTGAAATCACAAACCAAACGCAGCCTTTTAGGGCTGCCGAACAACCAAACACAGCCTAGCCGCTGCCAGTCGCAACCCAGACGCACCCTATGCTTGGTAAAACACAAACCAAACGCACCCTTCGCTGGACGCCAAAAACCCAACGTCACCCGTTGTCGAGTTTTAATAAAACTAACAGCACCCCTTGCGGTGGTGGCTTGCCAAAAATAAAACCCACTGCCCCCTCAGGTGCTTACAGAAAACCCAAAAAACCGTTAAAACCCTTGCGGTGATGTCATGCCACCAAAACAAACAACGCCCTTCATAGTGCGCTGAGCCAAACCCACGCACCCTTGTGGGTGGCTGGTGGGTGGCGGGCTGATGATGATTGACGATGAATAATGGGTGGTGGGTTTTATGCAGAAGTGATGATGAAATGGTGTTGTGGTGGCAGTGGTGTGGCTGTCGTGGCGGCTGAGACAGCCGGGGGGGGGGGATACTCGTGGTAAAAAGAGATCGATAGAGTCCGGGGACGGATCTATCTTGTTCATAATTTTATAGGTTTTGGCCCGTGTGAAAAAAAGGGAGCACCGGAGGGTGAAAAGTTGAGTCGGAGGTCGAGGGCTGTGGCTGGTATACCTGAGCGTGGTGGGTTGGCGGGGCGGGGGGTGGCGTACAAGAGTAGGGAGAGGGGGGCGTGAGCTCGGTTTAATGTCTTGGGGGTTGGACGGCTAGAGGGTTTAATATCTCTTGGTGGTAGTGCTATTCGGGACACTTCTTCTTGAGAGAGTATAGTTGCTAGATAGATTGTTTCTTATATAACAATGCATTACCTGGACTGAAAATGAAAATGTTATTTTAAAGTTTTATTTATAATGAAAACTTTAAAATCAACTGTCAAGTACAAAATAGTGTAGGGTTTATTTTGTAACTTTTTAATGAAATTTTGTTAATTATCGGATCGGGACTCGTTTGAACCACTTAACGGACGATTCAACGCACGAAACTTGCGCCGTTGTTTTCCAAATCATTTTTCCCATAAAAATGAGTATTCATTTGGTAATATGTCATAAATATTTTTATAACATTTAAAATAAATATCTGTTATTTATTTTGTGACCCGGTTAAAATAAAAATGAATTTTAACTCGCATATTCGCGTTATCAACAACGCTTAAATAAGTAAAATATTAAATGATTATATTTAATATTTTTATTAAATAAATAGTGATAATTAAAAATAAATTTAATTATTTTTGTGTGTCGGTACCCGTTGTGTGCAATTTTCAAAATTTTTGCGAGGCTTGTTTTTAAGCCCTCTTCTCTTGTTTTCCAAGTCTCGGGTAAAGACTAAAAAGTTGTCTGAAATATCGTTTTACATCAAATACTTTTGGGTCCTGATCGTGAAAACATGATTTGTGGTTCGTTTTTAAATAAATTCAACTATGAACATAATATTATATCTTATCGCTTTTCGAATCAAATAAGTTAAAACTAACTTTGTACTCGAGGTGTGTAGTAATAAATATGATTTATTATAAAATATGTTCCGAAAATTCTCGTATTACATTTTTCAATATGACAAGTAATTTTTTCAGCTATAGCATATTAAGATAAGCAAGAATATAAGATAAACGTAACGGAAGTTAAAATAACGATTCGTTAAGCCGGAAATCAAAACGGGTTCGAATTAGGGTTTTTAAATGAAAACGCATGGGTTTTCAGTTCAAATTATTTCAATAATCAATAAAGTTGTTATATTAACATTAGTTAAGATGAATTATAACAACATTTAACACATGTATAACGATTAAGATTTATAAAAACATAAATAAGGGTTAAGGTTTTCGTTTTGGCTCAAATGTAAAACGCCTAGAATTTGATAATTAAAAGCTTTACTAGATTCAAGCATGATCATATGAACATATTATGCATATAAGAGCAGGTATCGGATCAAAAGAAACCTGGCCTTTGAGCTTTGAAATCAAAAATGGAGGAAGACGGGTCAATGGGTCGGAAATGCACTCGTACGCCTAGTTTATCTAACTTTCGGGCTTCAAGGCTTCAATCTTTCTCTTGATTAGTATTCTTGGGACCTCTTAGGAACTTCTTGAGCAGATATTTGCTACTATTGTGGGTTATAGAAGAAGATGTGCGGTGTGATTGAAATAAGAGGGTATGAACCCCCTTTTATAGTCGTGTGAGCCTTGGAGGACAAGGAGAAATAGGTGAGGTGTCATGATCCTGGTGTATCTAAGTTAGGGAGTCTTTAAGGGTGATATGGAGGGTCTAGGGTGGTAGAGAGGTGACGTGGAGGTTGGTTTGTGGTGGTTTTGGACACGACAAGACTTAAGGAGCAAGGGAGGAGATGTGGCTTCTTTTCTAGCCAAGAAATGGATTAAGTAGCATGGTAAGCTGCTTAGGGAGGCAAGTAGGTAAGTCATAAGGTGCTTGGTTGCAAGAGTAGTTTCAAAATGTGTTAGTTTGCAAGAATTGGGGTCGCGGGTTCCATAGAGCTTGGTTAGGGTTTTTAAGCTTGTATTTCATATATACTTGTTTTTTAACGTTGGAAATAAAGTTCACAAACTTGTATTGAGAGTATTAACAAGATTTGATAGTGGTTTGGGTTAAAATGGGCGAAAATAAGTAAAATAGGTTGCGGTTTCTATGGTACGGGTTTAGGGTTTTCTTGGTCTTTATTCGTGTACATTGGAGGAATAAGGGTGGATTAAGGATTATAAGATATGTATTTAAGAGTGTTAGCTCAAAATTTGGTTAACAGATTTGTGATGCAAAAGGGTAAAAATGAATAATGTGGTTCGATGATTTGTAATTAGGGTTCAGTTTAGGTTTTCAAAACAAATTCTTGTACTTGATGTTAAAATAGATGAAATGAAGGTGAAATGTGATATATGTAAAGTCTAATTTATGTTTTCTACAACATATTTTGGTAATGGGTTTAGGGTAAGAAATTGATAGAAACAAGAAACATTTCATGGTTTAAGTTATTTTAGAGCTCGGGTTAAGGTTTTTGGGACTTTGTTACTTGTAATATTTCATGAAATAAGAATGAATATGGATTGAAAATGAAGTGTATGACTTGCTTGAAACTTATATTTGATAGATTGTATAAGATTTGTTAGGAAAACAGAGGTAAAACGGCTATTTTAGATGCATGCCTATAATGACTTATACATTGTGCTTTTAATGACTTGCACTTAGACTTAGAGGGAGTTTATATATCAAATGAGATGTTATATTATTTATACATATGCTTTAGTAACTTTTGCATTCACATTAGATATTAACTTCTCATGAAATTAGGGTTTTAGAGGTATACGATAATGGTTAAAAGCTTGTTTGATATAACGTTGCAATGGTAACATTAATGCAGTAATGTACTTTGTAAAAATATATTATATAATTGACCTTGACATGTTTTATGATGTTTTGCTTGACATATTGAGATAGGATTGCCTAGATAGGATGCGTGGCTCGTTAACTTTTAGTTATCAAGCTTGTTTGGCATAATAAGAGATTTAAAGCAAAAAATTTCTCGTGAAAAAGTGATATATTATAACAGAGATATATTATATTGGTGAATAATTCGGGTTGTTATGGTCCCCCATCCTTACAGAAATCTAGTCCTGAGATTTTGGTCGAATGCCAGAAAGATGTCAAGGAATGATTTTAAATTTGTAAGAGAGTTGCTAATCATGTGGGATACAGATTTGGAAATGAACAGATGATGAATGTAATAATGATAATGATTAAGGAATTATTTATACAAACGGATTGAAAGAAACTTGTTTGTATGTATATTATATACTTAAGCCTACTTATTTATAATTTATCACTTACAAAGAGAAGCGTCCAAATCCTTGTAACTGAGAATTTATAAATTCATAGTTCGGAGATTTATAATTTCTTTATTCAAATGAAGAAGCGTCCTAATTCATTTCAATAAGATGATCATAAATTGTCTTACCTAATTATAAAACATGATATCGGAATGGTAATGTGTAGAAAATGATATGATCATGAAAGGTAAGAAATATATTAAGATATTAAGTGTACTGTCGCCCATATAGTCAAGGATGATAATTTATGTTTCAAAGGTACGAGGAGAGTATTCAGAGTTTAACATAAATGGATTTGACAAATGATGTCGAGTTTTGATATCACCTGATAACAAGATGTAACAAAATCATCACTTTATTATTTCATAGATAACTTTGCATATCTTACATCATTGAAACTTTAAGAGTGTTGATACTTATGCTACGTGTCGCGTGATAGAATTCTAGATAAAAGAAATAAACGACAAGGATTGTAGCTTGATGATTGGGGTTTTCAGACTGAAGAAGATTCTGATGAAACTTGAATATCCTTGAGAGTTGTTTCTAGGGTAGAAATCCTAAAGTGAATAAAAACAAGCTCGTCTCTAAGTATGCTTTCCTGTGGCACTATTGTTTGCTTTTAAGCACTGATTCGCATAATATCCTTTCTTTTCGCAGGCATTACAAGTTACGGATATTGTTTGTAGATTGATTCTAGTAGTTGGTCTTTTGTTTCTGCAGTTCTTGGTCAGATGACCTATCTTGTTGCAAGTTTGACACTTGACAGTGCAAGGACCTATGATGAAGGTAGGTGCATCTTTCACATAAGGGACGATTTCCAGTATACCCATTGGTGGCAGCATAAGTCCTGAAGGTTTCTTGCCTTCTATTCTTCTGTTGGTGGTAATTATTGTTACGGTTGTTGTTGTTATAGTTATTCTGATAGTTGTTGTTGTTGATGATGTTTCTCTTATCCTCAAGCTTTTCGTTGTGATTATTGGTGTTCTTGCACATAATCATGCTTTATTATCTGATTCATTAACCTCTGGGCTATGTTGGTGGCTTCCTCCAAAGGTTGAGGCTTCGAGGCAGTAACATTTCCTTCAATACTTTTGGGTAATCCACTGATGAAGATTTCCATAAGTTTCTCGGTGTTTGATACCCTGTTTGGGCATAAGACGGCTAATTCCTAGAATCTCCTAATGTAAGTCTTAAGATCATTTCCTTTCACAATCAAGTTGTTAAACTTAGCGGTCTATCCCATTTTTCTGACTTCAGTTCAAAGTCAATACTTATTGGGTTAAAGATCTTTTCAATTCGTCCCAAGTTGATTGCTTGATCTATTCCAATAGGTTGGGCGTATGCATTCCACCAGGACAGGGCGTCATCGGTTAGGGTACCAGTAGCAAATGTCACTTTGTTTTCCTCGGCACAGTTGCTACGAGAAAATACCGATTCAGTTCGTTCAAACCAGCGGATGAGACCAACTGCTCCTTCTGTACCATTGAAGTAGAAAGGTTAACAACTAACGAATTCTTTATAGTTTCCCTTTTTTGATACGAGAGTTCCAGTAGGTCCGATGTTTCTGTTGGGATTACTAGCACTTGCCATTGTTGCAGTTTGTGCTTCCAGAGTTGTGGCAATGCCATTAGAAATCAGTTGCTAGATGGCAGCCAAAGTTATAGTTGGTGTTTTAGATGTTGACGTGCTTTTCAGAGGCCTTCTATCAACATAAGATAACACTTAATAAGAATGACATCACAAGTTTTGAAAGGTAATACTTAAAAGAAAATGTTCTGATTCCACTCTAATTTATTTGGTTTTCGGGGAAACTAGTCTATAAAATTTAAGGATTCATTAAAGGAATAGTCGGGTGGTGATGTGTTTGACCTAATTGATGATGTTGTTCTTAATGATGAAGACGGAGATAACGAGAAATGACATATATGATGTTAAAATGGTAAAGTATAATGGAATTACAACTTTATTTATGGATAACTTATCTTACATATCCTAAACTCTAACAGGTGTTGATACTTATGCTACGTATCTTCAAATCTTAAACAAAAGTGGTAAGGATAAGGTTTCGATCTAGTAGTCTTGGAGTTCACGAAGTGTGTCCCATAAGATTCTTCATATATAATTGATGGCGATCTTAGATATCCTCAGGTGTCATTTCTAAATCAGAAATCCTAAAGTGAACAAAAGCAATCTTATCTCTCTGTCCCGTATGCTTCTTCTGTAGTTCAAGTATATGTGTACGGGCTTCCTTAAGTTTGGTTTTTACTTCATCAAAATCTCTTGGTATGATTATCCAACCATTAACAAGTCTTTCTTCTATTTTCTCAATATAGTGAAAAGAGAGTTCTTCTAAGTAATTCAAAATACTTTCAATCTGTTTCTCATGGTGTTTTACACGCATCTTGATAGAACTTTTTCCTAATTCATATATTTGAGGTGGGGTAGAAGTATAAGTTAAGAAAGAGAGTGGTACTAGGATACAGACTTGCTTCCGAGATGAATTAGATAACGTAGTTGAGGAAGAAGATGGGGGATGGATTTGCTTCTTAGGTGGCAATAATTATTCAGGAACAAAGAAATATCGGGGATCAAACAGTAGTGATGGTGGTAATACCAGAGATGAAGTCAAAATAGCTAGTGGAGTAATAGGATCTGGTGGTGGAATAGGTGATCCCTTAGCATAAAATGCTTGCATGTCCTCCAGATATGGATTATTGTAGAAAGGTAAGAATACAGGTGGGATTTCATCATTCTTAGAATTTTCAGAGGAGTTGTTTCCCGGTGTGGCTGGGAAATAGTTCGGTAATGTTGACGTATAGTCAAGAATATTTGCAGAGGGAAAAGCGCATTCCTCATCAACATCAGATGGGGTAGGATGAGTGGGGGAAGACATGACTGTATAACAACCCAGTAAAATAGTATAAGTTTATTTAGTATAATATAGTAGTATTGTATTATCTGCAATGGAAATTTCTTACATATACTATTCTGGAAACTGCAGTGGCACGGAGGACTTTTTTGGATGGAAAAAGTAGTTATAGTTTAGGTTTTACCCTTGTTCTCTATAACCATGAGTTCTGATACCAATCTGTAACACCCCCATATTTGACATATAGTAGCGGAAGCTAATCTGGGGTATTACTTCATGGATCAACACACATAATCATAGAAAACGACTCAAAAGAGATGTTTTGGAAAATTTAGTTATCATTCAATATCATATCAGAGTTTTACAAAGGAGGTCCCAAAATCTAGAAACATAAAGTTTGAATGATAACAGTTTAGCCATCTTCAAGTCTGTGCCACTCCGTGCCATAGGTTGCTCAATTACCTGAGATAAACATGCTAAAAGGGTCAACACAAAGGTTGAGTGAAATTCATAGGTTTTTAGTTATAATAGTTGAGTACAAGTTCAATAGTGGGTTACGTTGTTATACACCCATAAGTGTAATAATTACAATGAGTACAATTATTATGGAAAACAGTTTGAATACAAGTTAGCATAACAGTGGGTTACATTGTTATATACCCATAAGTGTAATAATTGCAATGAGTACAATTATTATGGAAAAAAGTGTTATTGCCCTAAGCTCATGACAACAATACGTTAACATGGAAATCACCGTAGTGACATTGGTTGAGGAACAAATGTCCTAGTGGAAAGGTAACTTGCCAAAGTTACCCATTATAATCAAATATAGTGCTATTGGTACCAGAAAGTATAGGTACACCAACGGGAGTCGTCACACCCTGATAGATCTATCTACAATATTCGCGTTCACTCGTAAGTGACTAATGGTTCATGATTAAGAAATATTGGCAGTGGAAGGTACTTAGGCAATAATATATCTGGCATACAGTTGGAAAAACACTTGCATTCATGGTTTAAGAATGTATCCCCCTCGCAGGTTTATAAAGTATTCAAAAGATTTAAAATGTGAGGCTATGAACTCACCTTAACAGGGGAAATCTGATTGATGGCAAAAGTATATAAAATGAAAGTAACGGCATCGTCACACAACCGGTAATATGTCAAGTCTTAGTGTGATGGTTTATGTTTCAAAACTTCATAAAGTATTACTTTGATTTATTAATTTATGGAAATATTATATCACTGTTCGGGCTATCATAATCCAGAGGCCATGTAGTATTGTTTGAGGAGCCAGGGCACTTTAAATCGTAAACCCAGCAAACTCGTCAAAACAAATACCCAAATGGAACCCCTGACATGAAATTCCCTAGTAACATGACACGATAAGATTTTAAGTTTCTTCAAAAGCTAGTTGATGATAAATTACGTTATTTATAATGCGTCGATCGTTGATTAATAGCGATAAATGTGTCGGGTTTTAGTGAAATCGAGATTTATAATATTAATATATATTTTTATAATTTATATAAAAATATTATATTTTATATTTTTAAGAATACAAAAATG